>JAATLQ010018199.1:0-42017 GCA_013421005.1 Heliconius erato x Heliconius himera | reverse complement strand
AAACGCTGTCGCTTATGAATCGGGGCGGGCGGGGTTTCTTCGCTGAAGGGTTAAAGGGCAACCCTCGACAATTACCTACAATCATTACTATGGACAATTATGTTTTCGACCACCGACCATCACAGTTACAGGTTTTTATTGAAGGCCGGTTTTTAGTTTAATTGCTGTCTTTTTGGACGCCTCCGCAGTGCGTGATTACACGAATCCCTACCGTTTCGGGTGGTTTCTGTGATCAACAGCCCATGAGGTTTAGTGGACAAGGCCCTAATGTAGACGGAAATTGCCTACAATTAACCTTACCTTGTTACAACAAATAAAAATTGTCCATGTATAAGTATTTAACCGTCTCGTTCAAAAATTATGTGAATTACAAGTGTAATCTCTTGTGTGTGTACTAAAAAAAACTTATAAATATATATATACGTATGTAGGGAATAGAAATTATTAGATCCGTTGCGTTATATATCTACCTACTTTTAAAAGAATCTTTTGTAATACCGCTTGCTTGCTTATTTGCAGAATGCAAATCACAATACTAAGCTATAAATCGCCGTGACGTCTCCGGCCCGTTATCGTGTCGGCTACGTGTCGCCTTTCGATCGCACCACGCAATATCACATATCATTTTGAACCCTATTTAAATCACAAGACGTAATGATGAAGTCGGTGTTATATCAGCACTTCGCTACGTAACGTTTGTGGTACGAAATCTTGATGCCATCTATCACTTAGAGTTGACAGTGTATCATAGTTTTGACAACTTACGAAAACACCAGCTCGGTTTTGACAATACATTATGCTTTAGTGATAACTGTACGATTTAAATCGTACCCATTATGCAAGTTCTGTATTAATACGGATATCAAAACGTCTACACGACAGCTAAGCGATTGCCACAAAATGCACCAGGATCTACGATTGATAAGTAGGAATCACGAAATATGCAACATTTTGGGGTAATAAACTCGAAAAGACTTGCTTAGAAAGAGTCGATTTTCATCGAGATATTAAACGGCATCGCAATAACAGCCCACGCGACTGTTTGTTCGTTTTACCGACGATTTCTGCCATTTAGCAATCTCGTCGTTATTCGAGGTTATCGGCCGGATAGGTCGGGATTATCTTCTAATGAGGAACGCCTTCCTACACTTTTGTCTCAATCAAACAAAAACATAACAACAGTGGAAATGTTTAATATATCACTTGAAGAGAATCTCATTTCACTTCCAAAGGGTAAACCAAACAAAGAAATCACCAAAAATATCGGACACAATAAACATCGCAGATGGGAAATGCGCTATGATGGATCGACATTTTCATATTAACTTTCGCATTAAAAGTAAAAGAACGCGATCAGAAAACGGGGGAATGTGAAAGTACGTCAATAGCAATAGACAGGAAATCTAATAAAGTAACAAAACTCAACCAATTCGGCCCCTGACAATCCATCGTCATAAATTTGTACAGGTCTCAATCACAAAAGAAGTGATGAAAGACAAGTGGGCGAATAAAAAACGCATAATACGCCATTTTGCCGTCACAAAGTGGAATCCATGTCGGCGATCTGTCAAACTGGTCAAACATGAGCGAATTGGCGGGCAACCGTTATTAGCCGACGAAATGCGAGCGAGCGGCCCGCTGCCCGAGAACGCTGCCCTGCGACCCCCTTCCTCGATCCGAGCACTGCTGCGAGCAAAAGCAAAAAGACGCTCAGATAGCTTCTACGGGCGGAAAGTCGCTTTCTTTTTTCCACATCTATCGCAGGCACTGTATAGTTTAAAGCGAGTTTCATTTCGGGGAAAAATGATAAATGACGTGAATGATTGAACAGCCGGACACGAGTTTCGAATCTCCGAAAGAGATTTCTGATTCGTTTTACATTTCATTCGAATTATGACAAGTTCATAGCGTCGCGCTGCACACACCTACCTATAGGGATTAAAATGCAGAAATTTATCGGCCATTTAGTGGATTGTCACGACACTGGCAACATTTTATAAATATTCACAACAATTGCCGCGGCGCTTTTATAAAACCACCGCGGTGTGATTGACAACAGACGTCACGACTATCAATCAGCACGCGTGATCAGAAAGCCTCGTGTGATAAAAATTAGCCGCCGCTGATCTCGCACGATACCGCACTGCAAGTCTATTATTGTAAACGCAAGGCACATAATACAATGGCCATTTTTGTTTGTGAAATTCGCAAATAATGTCATATTTGACGTTGACAGCGAAATTGGCGGGAAGTTTGTCTATGCACTTTTGATGTAGCGTTCAGATTTCGTGTTTGAAAGGCATTGACACGAGCCATTAGTAGCTCCGCGATTAGTTGCCGTCTCGTCAGTTGACAGCTGATAGATAGTAGTTCGATTTTTTGTTCGTCGTCGTTTTTGACGTGAGCCGATACGAAAATCGAGGAGTAGGCAGCCGGAATGCAATTGTCTGTAGTTTTGAGGCAGACAACGAAATGAAGCAATTATAAGTTGTGGAACCTCATTTATTGCCTGTCTATCGTTGCTGTTATAAAACCGAATGGAGAACTAAGTTTCGCTTGTTGTGGCAATAAGTTGATATTATTCGATGCCCGCTTTTCGATGTTTGGGAGTTGTGTGTTCAGTGTTTTGTTCTAATTTGAAATTATTGAATATTTGACCTGAAACACTGTTATATCAGGATCACGTGATATTTAGTACTGTAATTTAAAACCTTCTTTGCATTTGAAGCCATTAATAAGTAGATAGGTCATAATTAAGCTGGAGCGTAATTTGGTCAGCTGCAGCCTTCTTTACACGTCAGCACTCGCACGCTAGTTTCGCACGCTAATAGCTAAAATATACAGCTTTCGAGATTAATGGCATTTAAAGGAAAGAAAATTCGTAAGGTTTTATTTCGCGTACAGTGCTCATGCATCATTGCGGGCTGCAAAGATATCCAGGTTAGATTATTTTGAGTAACAGCGGGGAAAAAAGCAGTAGACTATAAAATATCGTTGGCGCAATTAAAAGGTGTAGTACGCTTGCCGTGTCTTGGTAGTTTTATTTTGAAAATGGTATTTTGATTTATGTCTATTTCAAATTGTACAGTAATAAACGGAATTCCTAATTATATAGCGCCTAGTGAACTGTGATCACAAAAATAGAGTTTAATTTTGTAGCATTTGTTGAAACAAATGGGCTTGATTTAAATGTTTTTTTTTTAGATTCATAATTTATACCACATATAGCAGGTAGTGGGAACGTATTGTGAAGACAAGCCATTCTTCGTTTTTCTTCACATTTTAGAGATATTGCCTGTTAATTTGCGGAATTCAACGCCGCGCCGTCATGTTACTAGAGTGAGGTAATCAAACCCGCAACTATCACGTCGACAGTCATATACAGTGCCGCTGAGCCACGACCGCCTCTTCTGTATATTTAAGTAAGTACTCGTATACGAGCATTCTTATTGTTAAAGGTAACTTTAGCGAAGCGATTTCTATAAATCTTAAAATAGGGGTTTTAATAGTAAAGAGCTTTTAAAATCAGCATTATTCTTTAGTCCGATACAATGGCGGGCAATGAACGCCGAACAGCTGATTCGGTTGTTTCGTTCGGGAATGCAATCTAGATAATTATTTTAATTTAGTTTCGGATTTATCGCATGGCTGAAATCGAAATTCTGACCAATTTCGACTAATTTTTGGTATTAACTATGAGTTTTTTTGGCTATAATTGTAATTACTTTCGTTCTTCGTTCTGCTAGTGGTATTTCGGAAATTGGCGAGTGGAGTGTCTTAACACTAGATTCTTCCTACATTCCCTTAAGCGGGAAAAAGCGTGAAGATTCTTTTTTATTTTTAAAAAAGAATAACAACAAGCTACGATAACACAAAACACCGTAACATATTATACATAGCTATATCAAAATAATAACAATATTTCTATAAATCATAATAGAAAATTCTAAAATCCACTTGATTTTGATAGTGATTTCCTGACGTTTAACGCGTCAAGACGATATTCCGTTGCACAACGGAGATTGGGTCACGAGTGATACCGGAACGGGATGCTGTAGGGACGGGCTATGACTTATGAAGTTAGAACGGATACTTGTAATGTTATATATTTTTTGATTTCCCTTAAATATTTGTATAGATTTTAATAGGTTAGTGATGTTCCGAGTCATATGTCGGTTTTTTTTTATTATAGTGTAAGATATTTTTGTTCAATAAATATATTGAAAAAAAAAACATTTTCGGCGAATTCTAATGGTTCTCATAGTATGATAAATTATTTATATATATTAAAAACAAAAGGGCCAAGATCAGATCCTTGTAGAACCCCTATAATAATTAATAACCAAGGAGAAAAAAATCTTTTTTAAATATTCAATTGCTTCAATTGAGAATCGAAATCACAATTATCGACTTTACAGTCACCCGTTTCTATCCCTGTGCTACAACGGTCCGACGAGATACTTAGTTTATATTAATAATAATAATAAAAGATACAGATATAACTATATGCGACAAAAGACAACATAAAAACAAAAGATCCTAAAATTCGATATTAGTAATTAGTCGGAGTTTTCTAATTAGACTGTACAAATAAACGAAATAAAGCATTAAGGAGTTGTGCAAATAGTATGGAAGAAGGGGGATTCTTTACGCGTGTATAGATACTGAATGGGGTAACCGATGTTATACTTAATATGTTGATTGATTTAATCAAACTATTTACATTTTTTATCTGTATTTTTAGTTTAATTTTTTATCTGTATTGTTAATTAAAAAATCGTTTAAAAATGTATTTCTTTTCACGCTATACTCAGCAAGAGAAGTCAGAGATAGCCCAGTGTCTACTTGTCAAATACATTCCGTTCTCCATATTCTTAAAAACAGATGAAGCCCGGCGTTTTGTTTCGCCACTTAACCCGCTATCTTGAAAATTATGTGTTGGAAGGGGAACAGGTTACCTTAACTGGGTTCCCTCAGCCTACCCTGCTATGCGGGACACAGCGTGAAGCTAAAGAAATAAATACTCAAGCCACATCTAGGGCTCATTGATCCGCACAAACACCCGTATACAAGCTTCGTAAGCAAATAATATGACAAGATAAAGAGAATGGGAAACGATATTATGCATTAGTACATTCCATTTAATGTGGAGGGTAACAGGGCGGAAGGAACCTAGTGTGAAGACTCGTTCTTTGCTCTCCGCCCCTAATTCGAGATATTTCGTATTGTCGGAACTTAACGCCGCACTTTGTCTACCGGAGTGAGAAAATAATAAAATGATTCCCTCCACTTTTCTTTCGTTTCAAGCTGTATTCCCTACATGGCAGGGTAGACAAAGGCACTTTCGATCTTAGTATTAAGACACCCCATTCTCCATTTTTCACCAAAATCTGAAGGCGTTGCGTGTTGCTTAGCGGAACTTAACACCGCAACACACACAATTCTATATCAACATAGCAAAGATCATTTAACTACTGTACTAAAACGAAAACGTACAAAAATAGATAGGAGCAGGATAGGCAATGTAAACAATTCCACCACACCGATTACCCCCTTGATTGGCTAGAACTCGCACTTACCACCAATTAGCTCTAAGTATGAAGCTAATAGCAAACAAAATGGCACTCAAATTATGAGAAGTTTATTTTAAAGGATATTAAAACTATATAATTGCTGGATAGAAAGGGACCGCTGTCATAGCTGCCATCATTCCAGGGCAACTCCGCGAATTCTCGAGACATGTTGACACCCGCATAGCTCCGTATGTATGTATGTATGTATGTATGTGCAAATCATTTTTTCACACAAAATTCTTCTGTATGCCAGTGCACTGCGTAATTATAAACAAAATTGACATTAATTGCCTCCAGCTCAAAGTAGGTTAGCGATTTCTAGAAATAATTCCTTTTAATGTGTAATGAAGCGCTGTTTTTTTTAATGACAAAGTGTCCTAGGCCGACTATTTTTAGACTAGACGTTTCTCGTTATATTTTATATCCAATTAATCACATGTTTACTTGTATCCGACGAAGAATGTCGAATTAAATAACAACAACAAAAAAAAACACGAAACATCATTATATTTATGGAGCAACAACATTACCATATATAGCTAATTATAATTTTGTACAGCGGTTGAAACAGTCGTCTGCATCAAACAACAGTAAGAGACGAGACACATATTAAAAAATCAATACTAGAACAACACGCTCACAATTAAGACGCATCCCTCAAACGTCATAGCACCCTTGCTCTAAAAACCACGGATAACAAACGAAAAACTAATCACCGCCCTTATTACGAGAGGAGAAGAGCCCAAAATGGCGTAACAAGTGTTTTCTTCCACGCAACGATCGTAAGAATCATCCCACAGGAATGCCGTCCCGGTACATCACTTACAAAAATCAACAGCAAGCTTATTGTGTTGTAACAAACACTAAAATCGAATGGCCATACATGGAGGCAAATGTGGTGAAGAATTATCCCGCCAGCAAAAATATACACCCCAGCAGGGGAAACGTGGGCACTTTGGGCAATATGCAAAAGTCGGGGTGGTGGGTGGGGGACGTCGTGATTAGGCCGTGTGTGACGATGCGCATCTTATGCCCGCATTACCCTTTCGTTTTCCTTCCGATAGCTGCCTTTGTGGGGCGGTCCCTTTACTTATCTGTATAAAAAGTAGATCACACGATACCAATTTTCTTCTAAGCTTTTTCAAAGGAATCGCTCATTGTTGTACCTTTTGGCGTATTGGCGCTTGTCAAGTGAATGGAGATCTTGAATGATTTTACAATAAGCAGATGTTAGACAAATTTAAAATAAGTATTTTATATAGAGGTCTGTCGTGGCGCAGGGGCACAAAGTGTGACTGTAAAACCGACTGGTTGTGGGTTCGATCCCCACTCGAGGAGATAAATTATTTACTTAAATTTATATATTCATTTCTTCGCTCTGGTGTCGAGGACAAGCGCGGCGTTGAGTTCTGCCACTCAACACGCAATGCCTCCAGAATTCGGCAGAAAGTGGGGAACGTAGTGTCTTAACACTAGGTTCCCTCTGCCTACCTTGCAGTGTGCGGGATACAGCGTGAAGCTGATTTTATTTGATTAATTTTATGTAACAATGTATAAGTAGTAAAGAAATTCGTTTGGGATGCTTCAAAATATATCAACAGAATTATTTCTGTGAATGATGCTATATCGAATATGGACACAAAGGACAATTCCTTATAGCTCACCAAGATTTGCAATAAAGTCAGAGGCACAATCAACTAAATGTTATACCCATTAGTAAAATAAACTACCCCGCTACCCCCGCTAAGGGCGGACTCGTTAACACACTTTCCAAGTTTCTCATCGAAAACTACCCTCGTTTATACTTCCAAATACGTTCACCGAGGACAAACTAATAAACGTGAATGTTTAATATTCTACCAAATCTTCGAACCCCCCTTTCTCGAAATTTCAATACGAGCTTAAGTAATATCGAATTCTGGGACCGCATTCGGTTATAGAAAGGATTAAGCGCCATCCGTTTGTTCGTCTGATACGTCGTTTTTCTCCGAAACGCGAAGGAGGCTCTTTCAGATACAGACGTTATGGACGATTCAGAGAGTGATTTCCCTTGAAACCAATGTAGCATATAAATACCATTATTCTGAAACAATACACATTTTCGCCCCCGTCGTGTTATTTTGAAGAAACTTCAAATGCCTCATGAATATTCGAGTGCGTTGCTGTATTGATATTTTCATATTACCCAACAAATATAAACTCGCGAAGAATATCTAGAACTTGTAATTAAAAATTTGCAATTGTTTTAATATAAATTCAAATCGTTGAGCACACAAGCGTGTGACTGTAAACGCGACAGGTTGTGGGTTCGATACCCATTCGAGGAAATGAAAGTCGTTATCTGAGCGAAGAAATTAAAATTTTACATTTTAATTTCTTCGCTCAGACACCGAACCAAAGCGCGGCATTGAATTCCACCAACACGCTATACCTTCAGAATCTCCACAGAAAGTGGGGAGCGGAGTGTGTTAACACTAGGCTCCCTTTGCGTAGTGTTAACACGCTATGCAGGGGGAAGCCTAGCCACCTATTAATAACTAACAAAAAACCGATTCCCGTTCAGTCCCCGAGGCGGTAATATCTAAACACATACTTATCCCTCGCACTCACACATCGCCGTCTAATGAAATCAGACGTCCCGGCGCAATTGTAGATTCAATTAGTACACAGCAGTTGCCATTCTTATCGGTGGAGACGATTTTACGAACGAATTAATCCGAAAACATACGATTCTATCTCCCCCCATCTACCCCCCACCCCCCCTTACTCCCCCGTCTTTAGAAGTATGTATATATCGATTCATTGTCGAATGGGTACATGGGAATTAAATGTAACACTCAAAACACGGTGTTTTAATTAAAAGGTGTCTCATTACGATCTCTTCTGTTTATGTATGTATGTCTTTGTCAGTTTGTGTTATGTCACATACTTTGTTTGTCGGTTAACTGTTATATGGTCTTAGTTTTGGTGATACGACAAAACTTCTACCTTTCTTTTTAATTTAAGAATATAAAATACTTGCAAAAAATAAAAATAGGTCAATATTATTGGAAAAAGAAGAACCAAATAACCCATAACACCACAAACTACAACAAAATTAGCACCAAACGTTGACAAACGACAAAACCCCAATGAAAATAAATAAAATTGAATAAGAATGACAACTCAATGCACTATTTGAAGCACGCAACAACCGTGGCCGATCGGTAATCGGCGATCGCGATCGAGGGGTTGATGTTTATTGATCAATAGATCACGCCTAGTATTGACGACTATTGATAGATTGATATTAATGTGCTGGGGTTCTTTCCGGCCACAATTCGATATTGTAATTCTATTGTTCGTTGCCATTATAACAGTGTTTGCGCTTTCCATTATTGATGCGTTATGAAAAGGTTTGTTTATTCAACGTTTCATTCGTTTAGGGTTATTTGGGTTGAGAGTGATTAATTTTTTAAACACACACACACATTCATACATAATGATTGTTCGAAATATTTTCCATTTTTTTTTAGCTACACGCAGTATCCCAAAAATATCAGGGTAGGCAAAGGGAACCTGTCAACCCACTTTCTGTCGAATATTAAGATTTTTACAAATAAATGATCAGGACAAATCATTCTACTTGTACCTAGTACGTACCAATTTTTCAATAAAACGCCCGAAATTCTAATATAACGCTTCAGTTCTCCGCTCCTACAAAGAGGGTGACAATCTCATACTAAATTAATACACAATATGAGTACCTTTACCATATCCACACTCCAATACGCGAATACGCGAAATTGACACCACAATATTCCAAACAGATATAAGATTGCCTGAAGCCTCCCCCCCTCCCCCCTTAAAGAGGAGGCAGTTTATTATATCCGAACGTCTTCACGATTGAAACCAATTGTTAATTGAGCCATATCTATGAAAATTGCGTCTGCGAGTCGATTCTTATCGGCATTCCGTTAAATTTATTACAATGCCCGGTTGTACGGTTTACGTGGGACGGAACGGGATTTTTGGGTTATGATTCAATTAAGCCTATTTTAATCTGTAATCAATAAGGGGGAGTTTTATTGGTGGATAAATTTGGGCTATAATACGAAATTAAATTTTATATTAACTGTATCTATCTATATATTAATATTTAATGGTTTCTTGGATCTTATACCAAAACAATCAACCATTCAGATTCTAACTCATTACTATCCAGTTTAAATTTAGATGTAGTTATAAAAAATAATTCAATAATTTTCTTAATTACAAGCGGAGACGAGCGCAAATCGTTGTATCATATAAACCGTTTCGAAACTGAAAGGCCCGACAATAGTTAGACAAATGAATAAATCCAAATGGAAATTTCCTATTCGTGAACAATAGTTAGATTTTAGAGGCTTGTATCTCGTAGAGACAGATTGATTGGGCTCTTCCCGATGCTTGCTGGTGTGGAGGAAGCTATTGTGTTAGTTATAATTTTTGTATGACCCATTTATTATATTATATATTACCAGTCGTGGCATAGGAGCACATGTGTGACTGTGAACGGGACAGGTTGTGGGCACGATACCCACTTGAGGAAATATTTTTTTTTTTTATTTAATTTATTCGGAAGTCGGCGGAAAATGGGGGACCTTGCTATGTGCGTGACGCGAAAAAAAGTATTATTCTTAGGCTTTCTAAGTTAAATATTTTCATATCCTCAAAAGAAGAATTAAAGCAATTAAGAAATTATTAGTTCAGGTTTGATAACAAAAATATATTATTATAATCAAAGAAACCATATTTCCTCCCAACCGGAAGTAACGTCTTGAGCCCAACTTAATCAGTAGTGTATAAATTATATCGCGTCTACATAAATTTCGGTTCGCTCTCCATATTTTGTTACCTGGCCCGTTTGTTACGATTTTATTATGAAAATGAATGGCAGGGGGGCAGGGGGAGGACGATCAAAAGGGTTCCTAATTCGTACGTTCGCTGCACACTAGCAACTAGAGAGTTTTATTGAGCGAATCTTTTATGAGATAATCAAATTTTGTAATATTAATATTTCCAATTCGTCTGGGAGTTCGTTTAGTTTTAGCGGCTTTGTAACTAATACAATATGTATGTGTGGGCTATAAAATTATACCTATATATATTACTTTTCTTTATTGAGTATCTGACAGATAACGTACAGATGAAAGAACTGGATTTTGAAAGTTGAAATTTAGAATTCAGGCAGGGAGTGTCGGGCAGTTCTTTTGAGGACTTTTAGAAATTTCTATAGGAATAGGAAATAATGGGATTTTCTAATTTACGTCTTAACGTCCACGTAAACAGGCGACTAGTAACTGATAAAGTTGTTAAAATTTAAGACATTTTCTTTGAACACAACAAAATTTTGTATGAATGTAAATTAGTTAGTTTACCAAGATCTAATTCTTATAAGAATTTATATAAATAGGCGCTAGCAAATACTGCCCCGACTTTATGAGAAAAAAAACACGCCACACCCATGGATGTGTATGTTACATACATATTTATCCAAAACATTGTTTCTCTCAATTCCAAGTCTTCCTGGAATTAATTTGAGGTTAAAATTCGTAATGTTTTCCCGCACACAAGTTTTTCTTTGTCGTGTCAACGTTTAGTATGTTTCGAATTTAATTGGAATTTTCATTGTTGTCACGTGTAATTAGAAAATATAAGGGACTAAATAACTCTTACTTGTACGCGGCGTAATTAAAAATTTTCTATTCAACGACAACTTTGTGTGTTATACTATCAATATGGATATTAGAAATGAGTAAATACAAATGTAATTGCATTCCAGAGTCATACATTCCGTTAGATGTTACAGAAAAAGGGAACCTAGATTCGAGTCACCTAAAAATAATAATAAAGCAAATTAGAATAATATACTGAGGAGTGGAGTAGATCTTAGCACTACATATGTAATATTAAATACTATATTAAAATATGTAAATTGGTCCTTCGGGCCGGACCGTAGTGAATTTCGAATGTAAAGTTCCACATACGTATAGGCGTCATTTATTTTGTCCGCTCATAAAATATAATGATTTTTGACGCTCAGGGCGATATTAATTCTGCGGGAGCCGTATTATAAGGGTTGAAATATCGAAAGGTACTCGTGTATTAATGACATGTATGATGCTTTGTTCCTTGTATCGTGTTTCTTATGTTAATTAAAATTATTAATAAAACGTTAAATGAAGGCAATGAAAAATAAGCTTCGGGTTGAATGTAGAGTGCTCGTGCTACCTACTGACGGTTATACCTACAGCCGGGAATTTAACATTTCAATTGTATTTGTGTAAATAGTCGATATATTTAAATAAACTTTTGAAATATCAGCTACAAAAACAGAATATTAATATCAGAATATGCAAAATCGTTTAAAACTCATAATTGAAATAAAAACGTATATCAAATCCATAGAAGACCGGGCACAGTCGTAGATCCGAGCATATTTACATAAAAAGCAAATGACACAGACGGGATGTGCGCATAAAATTAAAATCGATGAGAAATTCTACCCTTCGAATTAAATATCATTGCCCTGTCTCAAACAAACAAAACAAGAGTCGCGGCGCACTAAGATGCAGATTAACAGAAGGGTCGATCATCGAAATATGTGAATTATTTACAATATTTTTTTTATTTTTTTTTCCAGCTGCACGTTATATCTTGCATACAGCAGGGTAGGTAGAGGGAACCTAGTGTTAAGGCACCCCGTAACGCATATTCCGCTCAACGAACACAACGCTTTTTACCTTGGTACCAGAGACAAGAAATGAAAATATTATTAAATAATAATTTATTCCCTAGAGCACAGATTGAACCCACAACCGTCCCGTTACAGTCTCACGCTTTTACCCCTGCGCCACAACGGCCTCGATCAATCGGCCTCTTTTTATTTAGCAGCAATAATTTCTTGTCAAGCAGACACATCTATAACGCGGTGGAAGATATTCAGTAAAAAATACGATCCAAATGGGGTGTAGCTAAAATATCAAGCTTATTTGCATACTAACTAAAATAATTTATTATTTTTTCTTTCACGGAGGGTCGCGTCGCTGTGTGGGGTGTAACACAATGGGCATAACTAGAAAGTGAGTGTTATTGGGTCGATCTCTGTTACATTTTATGATAGCACCGCACTCAGTGGAAACTGTTTGTGGCGATAATATGAAATGCTAAGTATTGGATCACTTAAACTGAAAAGTTAAAAAAAAAACTAATATTGAAACTGAAGGATTTAAAAATAGTCAACCTGGGACACATCCACATTCGATTTAAACCCATAATGGAACTAAAACATATATTAACTGTACACGGAAATGCAATATTCCACGTCAAAGATGCTTAAAAGTTTTAAATCAAACGTGCAAAACCTGGTCTTTGCTTTGCATCCTTACAATACGGTTCTGAGTAAGCGATTGTGAACTAGACTTCGGTGGAAAAAGTTTCCCGACTGTCTGTCGATGTATTGTTGGTCGTTTCAATTTCGTGTCAACGGTTATTAATTTTTCGATCTGGATTGTTAAGGAATCCGAATTGGCTGTTCAGTTTTAGTTGAGTTGTTGTTGGTACTTTGGGATGTTTGTTGGTCTTCGTATGGATAGATATAGCTTTTTATATATTAATTATAAGTGAGGCCAGTCGTGGCGCAGCGGCACGAGGTGTGACTGTAAAACCGACCGGTTGTGGGTTCGATCCCCACTCGGGGAGATGAAATATTTAATTTAATTTATATTTCCATTTCTTCGATCTGGTGTCGAGGTTGAGTTCTGCCACTCAACACGCAATGCATCCAGAATTCGGCAGAAACAGAGTGTCTTAAGACTACGTTCCCTCTGCCTACCCTGCTGTGTGCGGGATACAGCGTGAAGCTGATTTATTTTAATTATAAGTTTTTTTTTTCAGCTTCCCGCTGAAATAAATTGTTCTCATGTTCTTGTTGCGTTAGTTACGGCGTGTGATTTCACTATTCAACACCTTAATGTTTCGAAAAGTGGGTGGTGGGAAACGGAATGTCTACCACTAATTCCCCACTCTGCTATGCGGAAAAAATACAAAACCATTTTTTTAGTTACAACACACTATTGTTTAGAAGTATAAAACAACAAAGCCACTAATCCAAAATACAGCATAATTGAACATAACGATATGGTACATCAATTGAATAGCGGTTAAACACAGCAAAAGAAAAGGACGCGCCAGACAGTGAAAAAAAAAGGTATTAAAATATAATGTATCTCCGCGTTTCGACGTACTCGTACATATCGCGTCGGGCGTAAATCTTGGATGTCTGGACTGGACCTAACCACCGGACCGGTGCTCGTGTATTTGTAGGGTATATTTAAAATATTCTGTTTGATATAGATGATAATATTTTAGATCAATTTCTGATTTTAATTGCTTTGCATGTTTTTAGTGTGTATTTGAATATAGGTTTACATTATATAAGGTCAGTCGTGACGCAGCGCAAAGGCACAAAGTGTGACTGTAAAATCGACTGGTTGTGGGTTCGATCCACACTCGAGGAAATGAAATATTTATTTACATTTATATTTTCATTTCTTTGCTCTGGTGTAGAGGTAAAGAGCGGTGGAAAGTGTGGAACGGAGTATTTTAGGTTCCCTCTGCCTACTCTGCTGTGTGCAGGATACAGCGTAAAGCTGACATTTGATTGTATCCCGGATATAGCAGGGTAGGTCGTTTTAAAACACTCCGTTTTTCAAGTATTGCCAAACTTTTGAGACGTCTTTGTGAAGAGTGGATTCAAGGCCGCGTTTATGCCTTGTTGCCCGAGCAAAGAAATGAAAATATTACTAATTAATAATTCGATTCTCCAAGTTAAAATCGAACCCTTAACCGTCGTGCTTACAGTCACATGCTTGTGCTACTACACCACGATCGCATCGTGTAGTAGTAAAGTAAATATACCCTAGTAGTAGAAAGTATTTCCTTTGATACAAATGATAATATTTCAAATAAATTTCTGAATTTAAATTGCTTTTGATGTATTGGTTGTATGGTATTTATTTGAATATCGCTCACGCTGTATCCCGCGTATAGCAGATATAAGCAGAGAAAATCTAGTGCTTAGACACTCCGTATTTCACAAATCTGGGCGTGCCATTTGTGCTTCGTCCAGTTATCAAAGCGAGTAAGAGCCACATAAACATAGTTTGGTTAGTTTTTATAAGATTTAATAGAAAAAATAATTCGTTTTTATTATTAAAAGTAAAACTAAATAGTTATTTAATAGCAAGGCCACCGGAACAAAATCAATTCCACCTATTTTTGATCACCACAAAGGCGATTCGTATGCAAATCCGTACTCGGTCCCCAAAATTACTAATTTCTATAGAATTATTATAAAAGACTTTTATACGTTGTATATTATTAGTCCCAAATGTTTCATAGTAATCACTAGTTGTTCGATGTTTCATTTGAAACTTCTTAGTATTGTTCGATGAATATATAAGAAGTAAGAAATAAGTGAGATTAGAAGTATGTATATATGTATTTATTAAAAGTTAAATAGTATTGAGGAAATTCACTATGGACCATCTGTATTTCGGTTTGAAAGTTTAGAAGGTTTACTAAAAATTAAGTTAAATATTTTTTTATTCAATTTTACAGCTCTGGTAACCAAATCGCGATATTGAGTACTGTCAACACGCGTCCAACATTGGACGAAGAAACGGTGTTTTACCATTAGGTTCCCTTTGTCTATCATTTTAAATGCGGGATACAGAGTAAAGCTGCGTTATGACCAATTCATTTAGTCTACCCTGTCACGAACTAAAAAGCGTTAAGCTCCATAGTTATATAAATTTAAACTGACTACCACCTCGTGAGGATCAAAATAAAATATTTGTACCCAAAAAACAAAAAAAAACGCCAAATTGCCAAACAACAAAAGCAAAAACCTTTGAAAAATATGAATTATCTACATACAACATCGACATCGGCTACAAAACGCAAGGGGGAGAAACGGGCAAAGATATCGGACTGGAAAGGGGTTGATTTTGATTGAATATCTGTTATTAAGGCCCTCTCGCACACAGACATTATATAATATACACATTTAGTTTATAAATATGCATGAGTATCGTTAAAAGTTGTATGTGTGTGTGTGTGCGTGCGGCTTGCGATTTGCGTCATACTTTAAGGTCAGGAAGGATTATGTTTTGAGAATTGAAAAATTATGACGAAAATAAGAATTAATTGAATTAAATTTAAATTTAAGAACCCATTGTATTCACAGCTATTTTCATTTGATCACGCGGGCGAAGCCACCGGTGAAAGCTAGTTATTAGAAACCCTTATATATAGAAATGTAATGGACATAACCTCGGACGTTATTGATAAGTATTTAGGAGATATTTAAGAATTTTAGAGTGTTATTTCACACTGAGGAAAGAAAAATACTTTTTAAAAAACGTATGAAAATTTGAACGGGATTTGAACCCTCGCCTCCTGGAAATCATTCCACGATTTATTTTAAAAAGTAAGTATTTAGAACAAAACAAATCGTTCAACCAGAAAATTAGGACTTATATTAATAATAAATTTAAGTTACACATCCATCCATCCATACATCCAAACATTCACATCTCAAACCGAGGCTAGGAGGCTAGGAGGTACACGGGGAGCACAATTTCGCACGTTTAGGAAGCTTCCCATTATTCTTATTATAAATACGATCCTACGCTTGATGGCACAGAATAATTAATGAGTGATATTTCGTAGGATGTGAGGTTTCCTTTCATATAATTCTCCTTATTGTTTTGGAACGATCCATTTTATTTTTTGTTTGCCAACTTCCCGAATTAATTTGGTGATTGTGGGAGCATGCTCGGCTATCATCAGCAGTGTCCCTATTGTATATTGGATCGGCGTCTTGGTGATTTGTTTTAGATTTGTCTTTCTCTTTTTTTCATTTAATTTTACTTAAATTACGTAAAAATAATTCAGACGCATATATACATCTGTATATATCTGTATATACGTTTTTATATAATTTCTAAAAACTATTTTTTTAAATAGATTCATACCATATCCCACATATAGCAGGGTAAATAGAGAGAGCTTAGTGTCTAGATATTCCATTCCCCATTTTTGTCCAGCTTTCGTGGCGGAACTCAATACCTCGCTTGAATAACAACTTATAATACTATAAATTAGTCAAGATTTAAATAGTCTATAACGTTAATAAAACAGCTCTTGCTATCGATTTTTATTAAATTAAAATCAATAATGGGTTTTTTAATTATTTTTTATTGAAAAACTTATAAAAATCTTTACATAAAATAGTAAATAAGAGATTATCGACTCCCTAATCAAACCAATCATATACTTGCTCTGTAACATTTAGTAAATAATATTCAATTATATTCCAAAACTACCCAAAGAGATAGATAAAGGGTAATATTGATACAAAGGTTCCATTCGATAGGGTTCGATAGTGATTTTTGAACCCCGTCTCAAAATTTGGTCCCCGGAGATCGTGCCCTCGATACATAAAGTTGCACATTGCATCTGAATTATATATTAAGTTAAACTACCCCCGGGGGTGGCTTCAATAGGTAATAATTAAAATTATATAACAATAAGTAAATATTGGTATGTATGTATGTATATGTGTCTTGTTTTAGTCTTGAAAGTAGCAAAATTCTAATTCAGTGTTAAATTAAAATGAAAACTTTTTCTAAATTAAAAAATATATATTTAAAAAGTTTCAAACAAGAATATTTACTAATATAAATATTACATTAAATTTGCAAGAATTGTTAAGTAATAAAGAAATATCTTCCAATTTTGCAGTTATACGAACAAGCTTCACCTGTATCCCGCACATAGCTATGTAGGCAGAGGGAACCTAGTGTTAAAACACATCATACGTCGTGTGTTGAATAGTGGAACTTAACACCACGCTCTGTCTTGTTACCGAAGCGGGGAAATAAAAAATAATTAGAACCTCGAATGAGAATCGAACCCAGAACAAGAGAAAATTCCATGTTAATATGCAAACACACACACACACACATATATATATAAGTATAGCACATACATACATACCAAATCCACATTTCCACCATTAAATCATAAAAAGCGTCGTATGAGTAAACAATTGTAAAAATGCAATATTACAAGAACAAAGCTCAACATCAAACAAATTAACGCAGATCTAGCCGAAAACAAAAACAAAAATGGGAATAAAAAAAAATAAAAACAATTTCTGGCACGCAATATCTCAAAATATATGTATACAATCATAATCCAACCCTTGTATAGAATTAACCCTTTGGTACAGTACAGTGAGGTGAACAACCCGGTTAAAGGACCCTTCTTATGTTTGCCCTTGAGTTAGAATCTTAGAGCGATTTTCTATTTGATATATTTTTGTCTTTAAGCAGTGGTCGTGGGTTTGATTCTCGTCGTAGAATTAGTAGAATTCGAAATCGTAAAATGGAATTGTGAAACGGTAATAGCTAAGTGACATGATATAACATAATAATCTACCTCGCCTATAATCTACCTCGATAAATATTCTATAGCAACACAAAACGAATTTTCAATTAGAATCAGTAGTTCCTGAGATAAACGCGCTCAAACAAACAAATTCTAACTTTATAACATTTGTATAGATTATAGATTCTGCTACTAGGTTCAAAACTAATTCAAATCAGCTTCACGCTGTATCCCGCACACAGAAGGGTAGGCAGAGGGAACCCAGTGTTAAGACACTCCCGTTCCCCACTTTCTGCCGAACTCTGGAGGCATTGCGTGTTGAATGGCAGAACTCAACGCCGCGCTTAACCTCGACACCAGAGCGAAGAAATGGAAATATAAATTTAAGTAAATATTTCATCTCCTCGAGTGGGGATCGAACCCACAACCAGTCGGTTTTACAGTCACACCTCGTGCCACTGCGCCACGACCGGCCTCACCAACCAATTCGCTTTTCGCTCATCGCTCAGCGCCTGTCCGCAGAGCGACACGACGTGCAATCGAATATTCATATCGCTTTTTCTCCATACAATACAATACTTACAGCTTGTTCATTAAACATTATTTTGGATCAGAGCCAAAATATCCTTCACACGGACTTTTATTACATATGTACTTGTATTTCATTATATTTCATTTTATTTTTGTTTATTTAATTGTGGCGTAAATGAAACTTTGAAAGTCTACTATGGTAGTAGATTTAATTTGTGTTTCAATCAATTTATAATTAAAACTTATTTTGATTAGATAATGAGTGGAGAAGCGCGGCGTTAGGTTCCACCTGTAAGATTGAGTCAATATATAAAATATAAAAATTTCCTTATTATATATTATTTTTGCTTATTATTATATCTTTCATGTCTTAAAATATCTTTAGGTGTATAACATTTTATATCATCCCCCGGCCAACTTTGTACGGACGTCAACTAAAATTATTGTAATTCGAAATGTCATCTGTCGAGACGTCTGATTGCTGTAGGGATGGAATTTGTTTAAAATTTTTCTTATCGATGTATCGGCAAAGGTTATGTTTTGTTGTTAGATAATGTTTTATCGATTAAGAATTTCTAGCTCCTCTATATTATATTTAGTCTTGTATCTATAAAATTAAATATGAGTTTTTTTATTACATGTATTTAAAATAATATACAATAAATTATTCTAATTATTCAAAGAAAATAACTAATAAAAAAAAAGAAATAAAAGAGATAAAATATAAGATTTCAAAACAATCACTTATATTTTTTTAATAAAACAACACAAAATAACAAAATCTGTAATATTTATTAATAGAATACCAAATATCTTAAAAATAAACAATTAACAAGAAACACTATAAGATGTAGTCACACCCCTACTAAGAAAGCATTTGACTTTGACACATCACTAATGACATTTGACAGAAGACGCGAGCGCCATCTATACGAGTGCCGAATCGATTCCACTTACTGCCAATCAAGCGAAAATAGATTTTGGACGATATTTCATTTGTTAATTTTGTTACAAATGACGAATTATCAGTCCGAATTCCTTAAACGTAGCCAAGTATGTGAAAATTTTGCTTTATTTTCATGACAGAAATGTTTTTTGAAATGAAATAAGGATTTATAACATCGATTTTTATGTGTTCATTGGTTATACAAAGTGATTATATAGATTTAATTCAAAATATATTTTTTAAAATGGCTTAAATCTGTATTGCTTCAGTATTTTAGCTTCAGTATTTTTTTTGAGTCATACGAAATAAAGTAGAGTGACACAACACACGATACCTCAGAAATTTGAGTGTGAGGAAAGGAGTGCCTTAATACTACTACTCTATTTCCTCTGTCTTGTCTAGCTATCTAGGTAGGTGCTAAGATTAAATTGTTAAAATAAATGTTCACGTAGCAAAATCGTGTCGTATTTGTTACGTTTCATCAAAACTGATATTTTTTATTTGAAATTTGTAAGGTGAAACTTATTTTAATACAATTCAACTGTCGAAAACGCTTATATAAGCGTTCATTATATTGAAAATTTGAAAAATAAAAATACTATAGAGAAAAACCATTAAAACACTCGTATTTAAATTAATTATGTTTTTCGGATAAATAAATTTAATAGTAGAAATTAATGTACGAAAGTATCGAGTTTCATACGTTTTGAACGGATACGCAGAAATATATTTTATTATAGCCGATGTTAGAGGTGATGTTTGTGGGATTTATAAAGATATTATTTTTTTATGTTTGAGGTAAATTTAAATGATATATGTTTTATAGGATACTGAAAATAAATTAGATGAGGCCGTCGACGAAGCAGCGTATTGTTTGACTGTAAAATTAATGGTTGTGGGTTCGATTTACAGTTCAATATATATTTTTTTTATACGTGTAAAGGCGTTCCAACCCTTTTTTGATCTTTCATAATGATACACTTAATGGTGTACTTAATGTATTTCGTTTGTAACTTTCTGGAATATTGTCGATACACTTTATAATTTATACTTAGAGTCAGAAATTATCCGCACTCAAAACCAGAGATTTCAAAACTGTTTATCTGTAACAATGAAAACGCAACAATTTTTTTTTTGTTACACATATATACAGCCAAAAAATTAAAATATAAAAAAAAATCGTCACGCATCTAACAAAATCTGACTCATTTGATTACATGAAATGAATGAATGTATGTATGTATGTGACAAAAATCAGTAAATAATATGGGGTGGTCGATTGATCCGCAGGGCGCAAAGGAAGGGTTGCTCGCCGAGGGTGATCATATCGTACATAAGGCAGTGGACATCGATTATTTTCTTAACTGATTGAAGGTCTTTTTTTAGATGTTTTAAAGAAATTAAATTAAGGACTGTATGCTTTTTGTTTTGCAAAGTCATGCGTTCATACTGGATAGGATATTTGGTATATTAAAAAAATAATCAGCTGCAGTAAGGCAGTTTGAGGCAACCTAGAATTATGACGCTGCGTCTCCCATTTTGAGTTTAATTTTTGATGCATTGTATTGTGAGTGGCGGAACTTAACGCAGCATTTTGTGTTAAAGTAAGAAGATAACTCATTTCCCCGATTGCAAATGGAACTCACACCATCGCGTTTAAATGTACTGGATGTTTTTTTTTACTTAGTATACTTAGTAAAACAAACGTACAAAATAAGTGTATATAAATCAGGGCAAAAAAAGATATTTTCATTACTCCCTACTATCGAGGCAAACCGCAGCGTTGAGTTTCGCCACTCAACAAACAACGCCTTCAGAATGCCACGGTAAAAAAGCTAAAATTTTCTATATTTCCAAGCAAAGCCGCAGTAAAAGCATGTCTGTACAGTAATATATCTCGATATCACTATAAGGCATAAGGGAGAGATAGCAATCACTAATTGCACCGCCGAAATACTGGGTGCAAGTAAACGAAAATTTAAGTGCGAAAACAGACAATGCCGTGTCAAAAACAAGGTGCTACGGTCACGCGACTACCCAAAAGTCATACCCGGCGGTCGTATTTCGTGGTGCTTTATAATATTTTTCACCTTTAACACTATACTTGTTTAGTTAGAAATGTCGGTGGTGTGGTTGTGGGTTTGATTTTTGCTAAGATTTTTTTTGGTGTTTTCGGTTTTAAAAAAAAAAACGGCTGCGTTAAGTTCCGCTTTCTAAGTCCTTATGTCACTTTAGTAGTTGTAAATGGATATTTTGGTTAAAATTTTAACAAAATTTCCAAATCTGTTATAATTAAAAACTATTTAAAAACTGAAGTGTTTGTTTGAATAAGCGCGTTAATCTCATGAACTAGTACTGGTTTTTAAACCAGTAGTTTTGACTACTGAGCCATTTGGATGGGTCACGTCCAGTACATATCTCTTAGTTATTTTATAGGGGCATGTAAACTTTGTATATAGTCTTTCGATACAAATTAATATACTTAATTAAATATGATTTTTCTTAAATACATTTACGTCGTTGTTGCACCGAACGAGCGTACCCGAATCTACCAAATAATCTAGCATATCGCATGACACTGTATAATAAAAGTGAATTTATAAACTTCATAGCGCCTCGTTTTCGGTTTAGTTTTGTAGATTTCGTTAATCGTTGATTTAGGCGCCGGGCCTGGTTCACGATGGGTTTATTTATAGGTATTTTTATTTACTTACTAATTTACTTACTTACTTACTAATTTACTCACTTACTAATATATTTATTGATTTATTTTGCTTCACGCTGTATCCCTAGCAGAGTAGTCAGAGAGAACGGAACCAAACGCCACGGTCTCTACATACCTCTTTCGCTTCTAATTAGTAATTATATAGAATATTTATAGGTATTTTCGATGAAAAATTTTAAGGTATAATTCGTTTCTTATCAGCATCACGTATATATAACGAAAGGAGAAACACCAACATACAAATATCAACGACAGCTGCCTATAAAACGATCAAAGAGACAAGTCATGTTTAATATTATGCAAAATAAATATTAATGTATCGCATCAATATTCGTAATGAAACTAACCCCTTCCTTCCCCCATATAAGAGGAACATTACTAATAAATGATAGCAATTAATCATTAGATATTGGCGGCGTACTTGCGTTAGGAATAGATAATAAAGATTTTGTTATGTTTTGATAGGGTAACTAAAAGTGAAAATTTTAACGAAAACTCATTAAATTATATTTTTTTGTTGTTTTTTTTGGTAATTTCTTCCTACATTCTGCATATAGCAAGGCAGGCAGAGAGAATTTAGTGTAAAGACACTCCGTTTCCAACTTTCATACGACATATTGCATATTAAGTAGCGGAAGACAACTCCACTCTTACTCTTATTACCAGAGCAAGATACTATACCTTGAAAATAATTCCACCAATACAAGAATCGAATCTACAACCGCCCCGTATAAACACATCCACTCTAAACGACATTCTACGGCGTTAAACACACAAAATTACATAAGTAAACAGACATAGTCATCAAAAATCAATGACGCGTCTAAAGATATTTCCTTAGAAGACGCGCATAAATCAAGCACGTACCGACTGACAATGGCTACAGTGTGTACGCCGTGTACGCAATTAATTAAAATTATTAATGACAGCAGAAAATAATGTGAAATCGATAATGGTAGACGAAAATTGAGAATATGGATAAGGGTTTTAGAGATTAGGTTGTACGCTTCTCGGCGTTGAGTTCCGCTATTCAAGAAGTTATTTATAGAACGGAGTGTCTTGACACTATGTTCTCTTTGCTCTGCCCTGCTATATGCAGTATAATAGCGAGAAATTACCAAAAAAAAGAAACAAAAAATAAAGTAAAATTTAAAGAATGTGTGAAATTAATAAATATAGATGGTATTTAAAATAGCGGTCGTTGTAACGCAGGGGTGTAAGCGACTGTAAAGGTGACGGTTATGGGTTCAACTCCTACTCGGGGGAATTAAATTAGTTAGTTAATTTAGTTATATAGTAAGATAGTCCATTTATAAAGGAAGGCTCTAAGCTGTATTCTATTATGTTAATTATTTCTATACAACCCACTGCTACCTCATTCATAAAAGACACTAAAAAGCAAGCAACACCGGCAACTTGCGCTAGTCCAACGGAAAAAATTCTGAACGGGTTATTAATCCGTCGCTAAATAATATTTTCTATTCGTTCCTTTTTGTTTTTACGCGATTTTTAATAGCTGAAATATGCAGATGGCTGTTTTATGTATACTTCGTAGACAGTTTATGGTACGGAATGAACGGCTTTGAGCATTCAATACGAATACTTGAGTTTTCCATTGCCAAATATATAATTACTTACAAAATATCAGGCTGATTGTAAGCCCGATAGTTGTCGGTTCGATTCCCGTTTGGGGTGATGAGTTATAGTTGTTACTTCGCTTATAGTGAAAAAAGTGGTGAGTTCTGCCACTTGACACGAAATGACTGCAGTGTAAAGCTTAAAAATATATATTATAATTAGAATTTTCACTCAAAATTAAAACTGTTTTTTTAGTTATTAAACAAAAAGCAAAAACTCAAAAGAAATCAGTTAAACAACCAACAAAATATATTTAGCTTCCATTAAAAAGGCAACAGCAATTAATACTTCTCAAAACCGAGCTTTCTATAAAACCAATAACAGATACCAATCCACACTGTACGCACTTTAAAAGCATTTTTGATTATTATTATAGGATATAAATGGTGTTCAACCAGATACGTCAGAATTATAGATAGGAAGTCCCCAAATGCTTATATTGACAAATTAAATCCATTAGTTCGATATAAAGCGTTCAGATTATTTAGAGGAACCTTCGTTGATAAATATGAAGGTAACAAACTTCCAATTGTTAAGTCTTTTACGATAATAAGTTATTGTATTTGAAATTGATACTTGTATCAGTTGTCTGCGTTTGTCGCTTACCTGGAATAAAAGAAAATATTTATTAATATTTAAGTTGCTTTTTAGACAAGTTAAAGCAGGTTTCAAAGAGTGCGTTAAAATTTTATACGCTTTCAAAAAAAAATATGTGTGGAATAACACTTTAAATAAATAAAATCAGCTTCACGCTGTATCCCGCACACAGCAGGGTAGGCAGAGGGAACCTAGTGTTAAGACACTCCGTTCCCCACTTTCTGCCGAATTCTAGAGGCATTGCATGTTGAGTGGCAGAACTCAACGCCGCGCTTAGCCTCTTAAAAACACAAAAACTAACACTTTAAAAATGTAGTAAATCATATATGTTTCTTTTTTTATCGAATAAAATATTTTTTTTATATATCATATCATATAAATGAGTGTAAAGGAGAGGAGGCAGAGCGAATTTTTTAATAAAACACGTTGCTTTTTTGATGTCAAAGGGAAGAAAAAAAAATAGCTCGTTCCTCTTAAGAAGAATCGAACCCACAATTGCCTCGCTTACAGGCATACGCTGTGCCTCTTATACTTATTTTTAAACCGACTTCAAAAAGAAGGAGGTTCAGTTCAGTTCATATAATTATAAAAAACTAAGAAAATAGCGTTCAATACCTTGTTAAGAAACATTATACTGAATTAAATTGTCTTTTCATATATGGGCAGAGGGTGCTAGTGTATTAGTAATAGGGGTTACAGGGGGGTTGGCTATTTAAAATAGCTAATCATTTGAGGGTACAGCAACCCCTAAGTGACCCGCACGTCTGCGAAAGACGTTATCGAGGTTTTTTTTAAGGGAAGTAATTTTTAATTTTAATTGAATTGTTTCATTTGTACGTAGATACGTATAATAATAATGTTGATTATTATAATATTAGCTTCACACTGTATCCCAAATTCAGAGCGAAGAAACGGCAATATACATTTTAATAAATATTTGATTTACTCGCGTAACGACTAAAAAACGACTGGTTGTGGGTTCGATCCCGAACCCACAACCAGTCGTTTTTACCGTCACACTTTGTGTCCCTGCGCCACGACTGGCCTAAAAAATTATATAAATTATATAAAAAAATGTATATATACTTAGAAATCCCTTAGACTCCCTTATATAATAAATAAACGAACAAGGAATTAATTGTGGAAATGAGGGTTCTTGTTAGAATCACCAATAAGCCACAGTAAGCTTTAATAGTGTTGGTACTTGCGTCTGACAGTAAACGCGACGGCTGTGGGTTCGACGTCTACTCGGCGAAATTTTTATTTTTTTATTTTCTCGCATAAGACAGAGCGTAGTGTTTAGTTCCGCCATTGAACATCTAAAATTTCGAAAATTGGATGGAAATGGTTTCTTAATATTAGGTTCCCTCTGCCTTCCCTATTTCATTAAATTCAATTTAGCATAAAATTATGTTGTAGCGGAATAATGTATTGTTTTAAGTTCAATTCCCATAAAGGGGCACGAATATTTAAATTACTTTAAAAACATCGTGCGGCGTCGAGTTCCACGTTTTGGGTCTCGTAACAAAGCACCGTGCTATACCTATGCGTGAAAGTAAAAAAAAAACATAATGCCCAATAAATAAAAATTCTAGTTAATTTATTAGCGACATATCTAATTTGCATAAAATAATGTAAATAGGTTATTTTTTACAATTATTCTATACCAAATATAAAATTTACTTTTTAAATGTATTTCGTGTTTAGGTGACGTATTCAAATAAAAAGATTTATGAAAGTTAAAAAAAAATGTGTATACAGTCCCGTATCACACGCCAATCTGGAGTTATTTAATTTTAAATTCTAAAGTGCGACAGCGTCTGAACTTTAACTATAGTTGTGAGTTCGATTTCGACTCAAAGGAAGAATTATATTGGAATTATTTTCACTTCCCCGCTTTATTAAGGCAAAACACAGCGTTCAGTTCCGCTACTATCTTGAAATGGAAACGGCGTAACTTAACGGTATATTCAGTCTACCTACCCTTTTATGTCCGGAAAAATAAAACAAAACTTCCAAGTATTAAAATTAAAAAAAAAAACCAAGGGGGTGTATCGTAAATCAGACGTCCCTACAGACGGGGTGGGTGGAGGTTCGATTTTCCGCAACATTCGTCTTAGCATTAATACAAGTCGTTGTTTCCTTTAATTGTACTGAGCCCCGTTTTCTTTAACATGTTCTTTTCTAAATGGCATTGGTTTCTTTTTAAATAATATATATTAATTTGAAATTATTATAGTTAATAATTATCAGTTTCATGCTTTAGTGTAATAGTGTCGAGACACTCTGTTTTCTACATTCTACTTTGATTTAAAACACTAAGTTTAAAGCGGAATTATGTTACGGGAAAATAAACTATTAAATAAGTAGGTACTTATAAACACAGTATTAAACACCAAAAGAAAATCCCTAAAATTATCGGTTTTAACGATTCCCATCCCTACCGTTGACGATTTTAAAGTTTTAAATAAGGAAACGGTATAAGGTAAAAGACCAAATTAATTAATATTTCAATCGGTTTTTCGGCCAAAGCCTCAGGTGGTGAAACTCTTAAATAAATAATCGAAGGTATTAACTCCCCTTTTTGTCGAACGTAGGACTTTATTTGTTGGTGACAAACAATTTGCATCCGAAACAAACAATGATGTACTAATATTTATCTCGAAAACAAATATTTAATAGGGAAATTCTATTGAATGTGACGAAAACTGGTGGAATGATCGATGTTTTTCAGTTTAACGATTTATTTAGATGTCGAGGCACTCCATTCTCCACTTTTTACCCAATTGTGAGAGGCATGAGTGACGGCACTCAACGCCGCATTTTTTTAACCAGAGCAAATTGTGGAGGCATTGCGTGTCGAATGGCGGAGCTCAACGACGCATTTTGCCTTGTTACTCAAGCGAAGAATATTAATTATTTAATTTCCTCGAGTGGGAATCGAACCCACAACCTGTCACTCCTGATGATGTACTTAAATTATACAAAATTAGTAATTATATATACCATATTTATACTACTTGTATACATTTCTATCTCAAAAACACTCGCCCTCCAAGTATCCAGACGTCTGATATCTGATTCACATGAATATAACAAAAAAAATGAAACAGGCTTATCGAAACGAGTGATCTTTTTGTCTTTTTATCGGCAAATCGTAGAAGTAAATTACTTCCCCCGGCACAGAACCTATTATCCACGGCACGACATTCTGCACGGTGACTGCGCTCAGGCGAGCCCGAACATTGCAAATTGAGTACTTCGAATCGGTTTTTTTTAATATATTATAGAATGTTGAATTGAATGAAAGTTTGTTTAAATGATTGTTTGTAATGTTAATAAATGTATTTTCATTTTGAAAAAAATTGTATAACGTTATTTTCCTTAGCGTCCAAATATAAAAATGAAATTTTAAAATTTGAAAAGTAAGTTTAGAAACAAAAAGCATTTTATTTTGCTTTAAGTAAACTAACTTACGCCCAATATTAATAACCTATCTCCAACGACAATCTTCGATTGTTCCATATATCTATCCAATCTAGAGATATATGGAACAATCGAAGATTGACGTTGGAGATCGATTATTAATATTGGGCGTTAATCAATATTGATTTTAATCCAGATCAACAAGAGATGTCACAGGCGGTCTTGGCACAGTGGCACAGTATTTGACTGTAAACGAAGCAGTTGTAGATTATATTTCAATTCTTTTTATCTCCCCACTCTGGAAAACAATGCATGGCCTTGTACTCACTTCATCTGGCAATGTTCCGAAAACTGAGCGGAAAGTAGTTAAAGAAGTATCTTAACACTACGTTCACTACATATTTCTATACATAAGACATATTTTAATGAAAAAAAAAACAAACAAATCAAATGTTAACAAATAATAATTCACACCCCCAAGTGGAGATTGAACTCACGACTATCGCGTTACAGTCAAAATATTTTAATCAAGTAAAACTTCAAATAGTTTAAGTATAAGTAAGTATCGATGTTAAGTAATACAACGATACATCAATCAATAGAACTAAGATCCGGTACCTCCAGCTAATTCCTACTGTCATAAATTGTAACATTAATTTAACAGCAAACCATTAGATAAATACTACTATCTGAGACTAGCTTATATTAGAACAGGAATAAAAATAATATTTTGTTGTAGAAAAACATGCTTTATTAAAATAGAATTTAAGTCGATATTGGCTTATCATTTGCAGGAGATAGGATGATATTGGTGATAAGGAAGTACTTTCTAATCAAATTGCGGTCTTATCCATTCGTAAGAGAGTCCTAAATGTATTGATTGATAGAAACATTAGGTAAATTACTCTTAAACAATGGGTGTACTGTTTTGTTTTTGGATCGCAACTACAAGAATTTCTACTTGAAATGAGCTGAATGTATGTTTATTTGTTATTTCTTTTTATTTTTAGTTTCAAGTGATAAGAAATTGATTTTTAATAGTTTTAACTTGGCTGGATTTCACTTATATAGAGTCTATCCCTGTCTTTTGAATTTTCATGTTAAGTGGCGGAACACAACGACGCGCTTTTGCTTTGTCACCAGACCAATATGGCAATACCAACATAATATTTATAAATCAATACGAAATTTTTCCTTTAGGAATTTGAACCGACGACTATTGTAATAGTACGATAAAGCTCACCTCAAAAGCCCAGCTACAACAACCATCGTTCACTATCACAGGATGCGCTATCGACGACTGTCCGCTTGGATATGCCGAAATTGTAAAAAAAGAATCGAAATTATATAATAATTATTTATGTATTAATAAACTGATTTGTTCATACACGTGGATCTAATATATTGTTTTTGAATGGTTCTCAAACTGTTTAAATATTATTTTTTTGCGTTAAGAATAGATTATTTTAATTTGATCGCTCCGGTAAAAAGGCAATGCGGCGTTCAGTTCTGTCATTCAGCACGCAATATCTTGATAATTCTGCTATTGAAAAAAAAATACAGTAAACGTCACGTGGGCTCAAATCATCTAGCACGTATTTTTTTATTTAGACTATGTCAACAGTGTATAAGTGACATTACGCTGCCATAGACATTATACAGCGTGATGCTGATTTAATATAATTTTTAACCATTATAATAGAACCAACCAAACTTTGAGAACACTATCGTCTCAATATAGATATCTGAATTAAACGCGAACAGTCAAATTTGACCCTGTATCGATAACGCGGGCCGTTGACTTCGCGTGTTATGTATCGGTTTTGTCTATCGATTTATAATCAGTTATTTTATTTACGTATTTCTTTACGAACTGCGTCAATGCGGAAATATTGTTAAAATTATTTTTAAAAATTGACTAAATGCTGTTTTTTTAAGGATCCTAGATTATTATATAGTTAAGTCACTTCCGGTGATATTCTCTTTATCTGTAATATAAGTATAATCTGTAACGGCGTTGAGTTCCGTCACTCGATTCAAAAAAAGAAATTATAAAGTATTAAAGCAACAATTTTTAGTATTTCACAAAAAAAAATATCAAACACAATATCCAGGCATTAACACCTTAGCCATAAAATCCAGTCAAAAATAATAAAAAAATCCAATTCAAAAGAAGTTCTTCACAAGATTCAAAGACCCTTGGACAGCAGCCAGTATCGAATCTACTATACATTTAAAGCAAGTTCTATCTCACCACTCATCCTAGGTATCGACGTACAGATTACAATAACAAAGGGGTTGTAAGTCGAATATTAAAATACGTTTGTTTCCGTGTCAAAAAATTAATATTAACGATATCTTCAACAATGAAGTGGTGGATATAAAAAAAGGGAATAATTTATGCGAGACTTTTCTTTTGACGCCTTTGTTTGAGATATTCAATTTAATTGAATTATTTCCAACGGTACGCTGTGTTTTGATGTTTTTTGAACACGCTGTATAAACTTGTGTTTTAAATAAATTCCATTGTGAAACGAAAGAAAGTTGAAGTAATCTATCTGATTATAATATTTTCCATTAATAAAGTTGGCATAGTTTAATATTAACTTTTAATTTTTATTGTACAATAAAAAAAAGCTGATATTATTTCTAAAATTGGCAAAAACTAAACATAAAAAATAACTCTAATTCATATAAATAAAATGTGAGAATCCACAAAAGCTCATATGAATTAAAAGTTCTTTTTCTTTTTAAAAGTGTTGATGAAGACGCTATTACCGATTTCCCGAGCCTGTCGATCACATCTAAGCGCATCGGGGCTCGCCTCTATAGTACTTGGCGTTAATAAATCAAAATCAACATTTCTTTCAACTTAAAAATCGATTCGCAATCCTTTTCAATATCGATTCGGATGAATTAGATATGTAATAACGTTGAGACGATTATTATTAATATGGGTCTAATTTAAAATGGGCAATCAAAAAGTGCTAAATATTTTTTTTGTTTAAATATTGAAATTGTGAAAAATATTCTTTGGTATATGGATGTTATTACTGAATACACTAAAATTACTTTGTTGCTATCATTTGAATATAATTTTTATCACAGATTCTATTATTAGCTGATATTTGAAGATGTTTTTTTTGCTACACGCTGTATTCTTAAGCAGGGAAGACAAAAAGATATCTAGTGTCTCCTTTCCTACTCAATTTTCGAGACATTGCGCTTGAGTGAGCGCGTTGAGTGGCGGAATTCAACGCCACGCGTGTTTTGTGAGCAAAGCGAGGAGATGAATATAATTAATTTTAATAGGTTCAATAATAAAAATTATCTTGCTTCGAACCCAAAACCGGTAGACACGCTTCAATGTTTTATCATTTAATATATTCAGTACAGTCACTTTATATGGAGGAATAAAAATTCGGCATGACTAACGCGCGATCGCCATTTAAGCCCCGTATCAATAGATCGACACCGATTTCAAGCAGCTGGACATTCAGATCACAATATCCACAATAGTGCTCATATCGATATTTGAAAAGCTAAACAATTTTGGCCTTTCAATGAGAAAACATAAAATCTTTTATTCCTTAACAAAATTTGTATGTACATTCGACCTGATATATAAAACTGATTGAATAGTTAGTTATTACGAACCGGTTATAACCGGTTCGGACGCCACGTGGTCAATGTTTTTTGTCATTGTAAAAATATTATCGAGCGTTTTGTCCCTTTGTCATGTTCATTGTCGAAAGATTTATTTGTATTGGCAGCTGAGAGAGAGCTTTTCATAAAAAATTGTTAAAATTCTGGTTTTTCTTAATAGTTTTAGTGAATTATCTATATGTCATATATCCAATGTCAACTAAATCTTCCTATTACAGATATTTTATCACAATAGGTACAGCAGTTCAAAACTATAATTCAGATGGAATTAAAATAGAAATCCTATTTTTACCATACTAATATTAGATTATAAAGCCATACAAAGTATTTATAAGATCTGGTTCTCTTAATACAACGAGTTGCATATCAATCACAGTGTTAGAGTTTGGCTTCTTCTCGGGGGAAATCTACGTCGAATTTGACTTTAGCGAAAATCTGTAGCAAATACTCTTAACATCCTATTTTTCTTGCCAAACTTTTTTAATGGAGTCATTTTTAGAAGTTGCCGAAGTCCACTTGTTTTGAATTCAGCAATGAATTGGCCAAGATTGTTTGTTCAATATAATCAAGACAGATATTTATGAAGAAAATGTTCCATAGGTACTACTTTTTACGCGTTATCTCGCATAATCACATAAAACAAAAAGTAGTGACCAGTCACTCCATTCTTATTTCTTTCATTTTAGAGGAATTGTATACTGGACTATACCTAAACATTATTTGAACCAAATAAGCACATATTCACCCGAATAAATGTCGATTTGGTTATTGTATGCATATTTTACAGAGTTCATAATACGTAAAAAGGAAATTTATAGGCAGTCTTTAAAAGTAGCAACGATTAAATGGGGCTTGTAAGATAAAAGAGAAATTCCATAATGCTCAATAAACATCTCCTATATCGGGCCCATAAAATGTATCAAAGGATTCTATAATTTGAAAATTCGCTACTGTACCCTCCCTACCGACTCCCCATGAATCCTTAATGAGTAAATTAACAGCACCTATTGTTTAGGACCGATGTTTTTTATATCGGAATATTAATAACCATCCCCATTGTCTCAGGTTTGGAGGGCGAAGAAAAATGTTTCACCATTTCATTTCAAAAAGTAGAAACGGGGGTGGAAAGTTTGAATTGATTGATTTTTGCATTAATTTCAATAAAAATAAATGAGCGGACTTGTTTTGGACGTGAGGTAATTACTTTGAGGATAAATTTTTTTCTATAAAAGAAATGTTAATTGGTAAAAATTATATTTTTAATCATGTCCAAATGTTTTTGAATATTAACGTTGAAATAGAACTTTACACAGCAACTTTAGTGATGTATACATCGTAAACAGTAACCGAATTCTAGGTCACTTCAACAAAATTAACAACAACACAGATTAAACAACACTAAAACAAGATCCCATCACTAACCAAATACAACAATACACCTTTGTGAATATTTGTCAATTCCTTAGAATTCGGTCGATCACACAACAACGCACTGAATGGATACATAGAAACAGATAGCATTATACCGATAACGTGTCACAAATCATCTTCTACGCTACACGAAGTTTATAATAAATTGACGTATTCTCTACACGTGTTGCTTGGCGAACTAACGTGTACTGACATATGACGTCATATATATAGTAAACTGAACTCTGAAACTATACCATTTAAGTACAATTTCTATTATATTAGCCTTGTTATTAGGTTATCGGAAATTAGCCCTTATTAGATGGCTGTATAAGAGGTTATTTCGAGTATTTAGTGTGAACTACAAACGTTATTATCCCTTGGAGTGCATATTCTAATAAGAGGTGTAATGTGTGATCGTTTCGATCGGCGCTTAATGATTTTACTGTTTAAGTTTTTGAACACTGTCGTGTGTGTGTGTGTGTGTGTGTGTGTGTGTGTGTGTGTGATAGGAATCATGATTTGTGATGATATTAGGATTTTGGGTTTATTGTTGTTTTTGTTTAAGTGTTACTATTTATTTATATATTACGTGTATTACGCCCAGTCGTGGCGCAGTAGCACAAAATGTGACTGTAAAACCGAGTGGTTGTGGATTCGATCCCCACTCGAGGAGATGAAATATTTACTTAAATTTATATTTCCATTTCTTTGCTCTGGTGTCGAGGTTAAGCGCGGCGTTGAGTTCTCTTAACACCCAATGCCTCCAGAATTCGGCTGAAAGTGGGGAACGGAGTGTCTTACACTAGTTTCCCTCTGCCTACCCTGCTGTGTGCAAGATACAGCGTGAAGCTGATTTTGATTTAATTTTTAATTTATTTATATATTATGAACTTTAAGGATCGATATTGAGATATCGTATATTTAGAAATGTAATGATTATTGTTGAAGCAGTCGTTATAATTTGATTAGCACCTAAAAAAATTGGACAATATTTTTTAAGATACCAAAACCCACTTTCCGTTCAATTTTAGAGACATTGTAAGTCAAGTGGTGAAATATAGGTTCATAATAGGTTCCCTCTGTCTACCATGCTATATATGATATAATGTAAACAAAATTCTTAAAAAACCTAGTGTATTTGTAACGACTAATTACAATACATTTCTTCCAACATTAACATTGACGTATATAATTCGCTTCGTAAATGAAGCTATCAATATTAATTATCCATTACAACAAATGGCTGCTATGTAAGGCGCTGATGTGTTTAATTGAAAACGAATTAATGTATCGATTGACGTCTTGCCTTAAGTAATATTAGTATGTACATAAAATTAAAAATTAAATCAGCTTCACGCTGTATTTCGCCTAGTGTTAACATTGGGCGTTGAGTGGCGGAACTCAACGCCGCGCTTTGCCTCGACACCAGAGCGTAGAAATGAAAATATAAATGTGAATAAATATTTCTTTTCCTCGAATGGGGATTGAACCCACAACCAGTTGATTTTACAGTCCCACTTTGTGCCCCTGCGCCACGACTGGCCTCAAATACATATCTATATATATATTTATGTATGTACATATATATATTTTAATATTCATTTATGGTATGGTTTTAAAAAGTATATTATATAGCAGGGAAGGCATAGAGAAATTTGTATCAAGACACTCCGTTCTCCATTTTTTTATTAAATTTAAAACACTGCGTTTTGAATGGCGGATCGCAATGCTGTTTTCCCAGGAAATACTTTTTTTTCTGACTGGACATTGATCCCACAGTCGTCGCACGTACAGTCAGGCGTTATACCACGGCGCTACGATGTTCAAAACTAAATTTAAAACCAATCTATCAGTATAAGATATAAAGTAAGTTTATTTATATTTATATGTACCTATTCATTACACTTGCAATATATTTTTAAGGCTCTGGAACATCGCCAAAATGTCATGTATCCAATACGTTTTTTAATGGACGTCATACGTATCGTAAAATTTTGATGGTAATAGATTGTTATGGGAGAAACATTATGAAGATCGATAAAGCCACGTTGACAACTATAGTAGACAGTTACCTGAGATCTGAGAACAATCTATATATATATATATATATATATATATATATATATATATATATATATAATGCTGTTATTGAGTGACTGACAGACAACACACAGATGAAAATAAGAGACTTAGAAAGTTGAAAGTTCGCATGTGAGAAGTTAGGGAATGTAGTGGAGTATTAAGATAATGTTTTTTTAAGACTCTAGGAAGTTGTAATCTGTACGAGCAAAGTTGTGAGCAATGACTAGTATTGTATAGAATTATTTTTTTTGTTGTCTTTGAACTAATCTTTAAAATATCGAGAAAGACGAACGTGGAATCGACGAAGTTCCATAAACTATTTTAGAACCAAAAATCAACCCAAAAAAAAAAACGCGTGTTATTTTATTAAACAAGAAACACTCAGCAGCGAAACCACTTTGGAAAATTTTTCAGTATCATTTACGAATGCTCTACTAAGTGTGATAGCTATTTTACTATTGAAAAGAGAAGGAAGAGAGCAACGGTGAGTTATATTACTGTTTACACAGATATCAAACAGCAGTTTCTGTCGTTTCAAAACGATGTGTCACTTTAGAGATTTTTCAGTTTGACTCAGTTATGTAAACGGCTGACTAATAGTGTGACTAAAGTATACAATGTGATATCATTTGAATACTTAATCGACTGTATCTTCGACGAAACTGCTATCTTCATTATCTTAAAATTTATAGGCCAATTTAAATACTGTTAACTCAAAAGATACGGAGAAATGCTCAAAATACTCTTTTGCTGTACATTTAAGGTGACGTCCGAATTTTTGTTATCTACATACAGATAGCTTATAACGTCGGTTATGTCAGTTGTAAAACTTAGAATTACAGTGAATTAGAAACAAAAGTTTGAAAATAAGCAACTATTGCTTTGAAGATAAATAATTTATTGCTCCACTAAAAGCTGCATAAGAAAGAAATGTTGATAAACATCGAACATTTAATATGTAACTGTTGACGATCGTAAAAGATTGAAGCCAGACGTAGTGCATACATAAATATCAATTCGTAGGAAGTATAACTTTTATTAGTTTAGCGTCGAGCCAGCAGTAGGTACTTGTGTTCGGCAAATTAAAAATGAAACTCCACGGGCAATTTGCGAAAGAACGCATTCGTTTGATCTGTAATCTCGAGTTCCGAGAGCGTTCGACTCGTCTCATCGAGATCATTTTTCAACGCACATCGCATGAATTATGTGACACAAAAATATTATTCACTTGTAGATCATAGATAGTTTTGATATGATCGGCGGGCGCTCCGCTAATAGAAGCAACAGGTGTGCCGCAAGGTGGTCTATTGCGGGCCGCAAGTTTTTTGTTTACGTTTCACGAATTTATCGCATATGTTGACGTCTTGAGGCGCTCGTTTGATTCATGCGCCCGCGTCGCTTTTTAATACTGATTTACAATAAAAACAGAACTGTTTCACCGGCGATTGATGCGAGTTATGATTAATGTCGAGCCTTTGATGTCGGCTGCTATGAATCTATCGAGCTGGCTTCTGAATATTGACGCCGCGTATAAATAAACTAACGCGGGTTGTACGAGTTTCGAATTCGTTTTAGTTAATTATGAGGTTATTAAGGAGTTTGCTTACGTTACAACAATATTGAATGTTAACGTACAATTTCAATGAAAAACGGAAATCATGAAGTAATCAGATCGGAATATTACAATTTTACGAACATTTAACTCGAGCATTGATTCAACAATACTATTAGTAAGAAATATTTATATAAAAAGCTAGATACATATCAAAATCACACCAGAACTATCCACTATTCCCATCAGCGATTACAAAATTCCAATACGAGAAACTCAAGCGATCGACGTTACGCACGCTACGTACGTTGTCACGGTAGGGCCTAAAATTACCACAATTTTTTGTGGTCTAAAATTAAACTAATCAGCATCGAGTACAAAGAATCACATCGCTTTCATCATCGACACGATGGTGTTTACGCACATCTACCGAGAAACCGACCCCAACATTCAATACTTGGAAATAATATGTACGGGTAAGTTTGACATACGCTTTCATGTAAGTCCGAATGTTTCTTGTGTAATTACTGATGGGATTTGGTCGCTTCTATTGCGTGAAGCCCAAGGTTTCGATTTCGGTGTTGGATTTTTTTAGATTTTCCGTTATTAAATTATCGTGCGTGGCGATTTAGGAGATGATAGGTTGGTTTGATGGGCGTCTGATTGCATCTCTTGTGGACGTTTCGGATCCGTTGCTTTCTCTTTGATTGGCTGCGATTAAAGGCGCGTTTGTCTTGTTTGACGTCTATGAGGTCAGAGGCAATCACTGTAAATTGGTTTGAAATTCGTTCGTTTTTGCTTTTGTGTGAATTGTAATTGCGATTCTATGGCACACTGTGATTGTATTATGCTTTTTGCGTTGTTAAAATAACTATTTTTTTAATTCATATTTTTTGTAGATCTTATGAAACTAAAACATCTATATATTACATATATTTCATTTAATATATTTCAATTATTAATCGTTCTATAGTAACATATAAAATATACATGTAATATGAAGAAAATCAACATATTTATAAATATCATATAAACATGATTTGTCATTCGGTTTCAAATATAATTCACAACCGAACCGTCTAAGTTTACGACGTCTAAGCTTAATAAGAGAAACTGGTGTGACCAAAAATAACAAAATTAAAATAAATCGAACGACAGACAGTCGTCATAAACTAATTTCGAATGTTTTCCTTTTGGTGTACGAAAATAGCGTCATCACTCTTTCATGTCCTGCGCTGGAGTGACATTAAGAATTTACTGTTTCGGATTTAGTTTTATATAGTAGCTTCACGCTGTATCCCGCATATAGCAGATTTGGCCGAGCAAATCTACACTTCGCTTCTCACGCTATTTTCGAGACATTGAAAATTGTAGTTAACACCGTGCTTTGTCTTCTTATAAAAGCTAGTTATTAAAATAATTAATTCCCTTGAGATCGGAGGGGATTAAGCCTATAAACCGTGACGCTTACAGTCAAATCCTGTACTGCTGTGCCATGATGGCTTCAAATAGTTTTAAATATACATGAAATAAATGATCTTTAAACTGTTTCTGATCATATAATTAAATTTTGTAATTTCTAACAGTCTAAAAAATCATATTCTTTCAAATATTTTCTCTAAGCCAGCAAAAGTTAAATGAAAATTGTGGGCCAATCAAAACCAATTCAGTGAAACCATAATCAAAAAAGTTATTTCAGAACTGAATCGTTTATCGGCTGTCATCAAAAAGAAATAACATTTCAACCCTTCTGGCGAACTTAATTTTAAAATTGACTGGGAAAAAATTCTTTGAGCAAAAAGTTTGTCACCCCGATAGAGTTTGACCAAACTTATCTCGATTCTTTGATTAAAACAGAATGGAAACATAAACAGGAATGCTTAAGAAGGTATAAGTTGTATTAAAAAATCCTGCTTGATTTTTTCTTTACATCAGGGTAGGATCTAGTGTCAAAACACTCTATGTTAAAGCCCAATTTGAAGACACTGAGTGTTGAGTGACGGGATTTAACGCCGTTAGATAAGTAAGGTAAAAGAAAATGTACAAGAAAACTGAAATCTCATCACCTACAAACAGAATAAAACAGGGAATACCTACCTACGGTTTGTACATATGTACATACATCCATATATGGCATATGCATTTCTTTTAAACTCAAAATAACTCTATACCATTTTCAATATACGGAATTAAAGCTAAAGAATTTCCCGCTTACATTAAAACCTAAACTGATTTCGTGGATCCTTTCACATCACGTTTAAAAAAATAGTCTATTGAGAGAAATAAAGCCTCCAATTCACTATAACGCAGATTTTGGCGATTCAATGCATTAATGACGGCACGTGAATAGAAGAATTCAGTTGCATCCAGTTCTTTGGTATGAATGGATGCGTTTTTTGACTATTTTTCACTCCTTTTAACATGTTCTAGTTGGGCAGAACACTGGTCGGTAATTGAAGATAATTCATAAATGTTAAAACGGGATTCTTTATATGCTAGGTTATATGGCGGCCGAGTGAGCTTTGAACAGAGATTTTGTAAAATATTTTTATTTACTATTCATTCTATATACCTATATGTGTATACGAGTATATTTAGTTTTAATAGAAAAATTACATGCTGAAATTGAAAATAATTCGTATTCTTTAATCTAATTTAAGGAAGAAATCAATAAAACTATTTCTAAATTAGAGAGGAGTCTTGGCACAGTGTCGTAAGTATGCGACTATAAACGCGGCAGGTTGTGTATTCGATTACCGTTCGAGGATATGAAATGTTTAATATTTTCAATTCCTTCGCTCTAGTAATGAAGCAAATCACGGTTATGCGTTGCGCCACGGAGTTCGCAATACCTAAAGAATTCGGCGGAAAGTGGTAGTTGAAGTATCTGAATGGAAACGGAGTATCTTAACGTTAGGTTCCCAGGTTCCCTCTGCGTACCTTACTAGTTGTGGGATATATCGTGAAGCTACTTATATATTATAACCTCAATAATCTGTTAACCCATTTAACAATAAGTCAAATTTGAGTGAACGGATCCCGTAGGCGTTTTGTGTCCGGTAAATAAATGGCTAAATCGATTTTAATGCTGCATCATTCGCTTACACTAATATTGATTGATTATGCCAGTATTGGTAAATTTTATGACACTTGTCACTTCAAGGCCGTTGTGGCACAGTGGATCTGTGACTGTAAAACAGATGATTGTGGGTTCGTCTTTACTTGGAGAAATGCTTTTATTTTTAATTCTCGGTTGTAGTATATAAGGTGCGGCGTTGAGTTTTGCCTAGAAATTACCTAGATATCATAAAGCCTTAACAAAAACTTCTCTTTGGTTCATTAATCTATAACTTTTCCTTGTTATTAATAGTATTATTATGAAGATTTTTCTATATAAATATTGAATATTCTTACATGTTTCATAAAATACACAGTGAACTCTACGATAATATATAAATTAAAATTATAATATCTTGAAAATTTTTAAAAATATGCAAATAAAACTAGGTCAAGGGCCATTTGACCGTCCAACAATATATATTTTTATAGCTTCATGCAATGCAAAGGAAATCTAGTGTTAAGACAATCTTTTCACCAATTTCCTGCTCAATTTTCATTCCTCAGTGCGGGAATCGAACCCACAGTTCAAAATATTTATTAATCTGTAAAATATGTATTACAGATAAATAAAAAGTTTCTTCAAAATCTGTTAAGCTAATAGTATTAATTGGCCCACTCCGCGGTTGTGGGTACAAACAATGATATTTATTTAGTGCAAGGATTACCGTTCGGTGCCGATCAATCATTCCATTGAACGTATCCTGTAACGCTAGTGCTGTTGCTGATTGTGTATCGAGATAATGATTGATATGAAAATCTACATTTTTTTCCTGCAATTTCTCTCCCTAATAGATATAAGTAGATACATTTTTAAAATCCTTAGAAAATTTACATTTTTTCTTATCATCAACTTGTTATACATAATTTAGTTTTGATAAAACTTCCAGGTTTAGTCTTAGAAAAGGCTTAATTTTTTAGTATCTGCCATTTATTTATTTATAAATTTTATTCTATCAAAAAATATCTATCATTTATCGATAACACACCATCTCTAGAACAAGCTTGTCAAAACCAATTCAACGAATGCCCCCGCACATGTAATTGATTTATTGATCGTACGTTACATTCGATACGTTGCGCAGGCGCAAGGCTATTGCATTTACAGTAATTTTCTACCCGTTTAACTGCTGACCTCATAGATATAGCTCATCCTTTTCATACGGGATGTAATGATATATCAATTTTGATTATATTTCATTTTAGTGACCACTTTGTAAGGAAGATATACGGGCAATGTTGGAAGGGTTAAAGATTTAGTTTTGTCTCCTAAGAAATTTTCAATATAATCAATGTAATTTTAATATATATATTTATAAAACTGACCTCTTTTTCTTTGGCAGCAAGTTCATTTTCCAGGCTTGTGTTGGGATTCACCACAGGGCTGCTCCTCGAGGAGTTGCTATTACTCCTCGCCGTCGCTGCCATCTCTATCTTTTGTTCTAAATCCTCATCAATGTCTGGAGACTGTCTTTTTTCTTCTTTTATATTTGGACTAAAATCTGGTATTCTAGTTTCTGTGGCCTGGTCTCGTGTTGGTTCTATGTGAGAGCCATTTGTTTTTGGGGGTACTGTGGCTTGGAGGGGCGTCGGGCTGGTGGTAGCTAGCTGTTCCTTCAGCGTCGTTACCTCCTTCTCCGCCAGAGTAGCTCGCTGGAACAAAGAGAATTCATTATTAGTTTTGTGCAAGAACCAAATTGCATACATAACAAAACTTGCTTTAACGTCAGACTAAAAATTCTAATACAACTTTACACGTTGAATCATTGTTTATAAAACAAATTTTCCTTTACACAACTATTCTATGAAAATATAATTTAATACAAGTCACTTTTAATTATAACTACAGCGTGTGGAGGTTTCACGCTACGGTGGATTGTTTGCGATGTATTTTGATCGTTAGCTGTTTAGCATAAGGTTCGTATTTAATTGAGCAATTAAATGCAATAGAAACATCGATTCGCATATCCACGTGTTTAATCTAATTATTAATCAGTTCCCATAGCCTATTTGTTCTTGTGACCGGTGACGTAGAGTCCTTTGTGCCACATCCTGTACCATTCACTGTTCGCTAATCTCTGGATCTCATCAGAACGGATGTATGCTGATTATTGGCCGGCACAAAAATCGTTTTTATTCACGTTTCGGTTTTGTTGATTGTTGAAACTGCATTATAGTTATTGTTTTTGTTTATCACCTTGCATGGGTGAATTGGTTTAATATGCTAAGCTCTATACGCCCACAATTATTTTATAGCATTTCCACCCACAAGTA
>JAATLQ010018191.1:0-27176 GCA_013421005.1 Heliconius erato x Heliconius himera | reverse complement strand
AGAAAATATTTAACCATTTGCTTCCGAACCCGTACATACCACATCCCACTTAACAAGTTCAGTTTCGTTATGAAGAAAAGAGACGATCCAAATTGTAAACGATGTGAGAGAGAGGAGGACCTCCTGCACTTAGTTCTTGAGTGTAAAATCAACGAACAGTCTAGGTTGGATTTTTTAAATGAAACTCGATGCTCTAGGGGTGAGTTTCTCTTCTTTCTCCATCAAATCTTAAGTTCAGGCTTCACCGCCGAACACAGTGGAAGATTTGTAAGTTTCATTATAGACTCATTGTATCTTAGATCTGAATATTATAAAAATAATCAATAAGTAGTAATCCTAATTGTTAACGTAACACCTACAGTATAAGTAGTTTTGTTATTAATTTTAAGTCGACTTAATCACTTGATGTATGACTTATAAAATAAATAAGATTAAAAAAAAAAAATATTTATTACGTTTATGTTTTAATTTCTTTGCTTTGGTGTAGAGGCAAAGCGCGGCGTTGAGTTTCGCCACTCAACACGCAAGGCCTCCAGAATTCGATGGAAAGTGGGGAACGGAGTGCCTTAACACTAGGCTATCTCTACCTACCCAACTGTCTGCAGGATACAACGAGAAGCTGATTCAGTTTTTTATTTAATTTTAACGCTGTATCCCGTAGGTGTAGAGGTCAGTCGTGGCGCAGCGGCACGAAGTGTGACTGTAAAACCGACTGGTTGTGGGTTCGATCCACACTCGAGGAGATGAAATATTTACTTAAATTTATATTTCCATTTCTCGGCGCTGGTGTAGGCTAAGCGCAGCGTTGAGTTCCGCCACTCAATACGGAAGGCTTCCAGAATTCTGTGTAAATGGGGAGACGGAGTGTCTTAACACTAGGTGTCCCCTACCTACCCAGTTGTGTGCGGGATACAACGTGAAAAAATTAAATTAAAAAAATTAAATTAGCTTCACGCTGTATCCCGCACACAGCAGGGTAGGCAGAGGGAACCTAGTGTCTTATAAGACACTCCGTTCCCCACTTTCTGCCGAATTCTGGAGGCATTGCGTGTTGAGGGGCAGAACTCAACGCCGCGCTTAACCTCGACACCAGAGCGAAGAAATGGAAATATAAATTTAAGTAAATATTTCATCTCCTCGAGTGGGAATCGAACCCAGAACCAGTCGGTTTTGCAGTCACACCTCGTGCCGCTGCGCCACGACCGGCCTCAAAAAGTGAAGCTGTTCAGTTTTAACGCTGTATCCCGCCTCTATGACTGCCAAGTACTATAGTTATTATACTTTAAAAAAATCCACGACTCATATTTTGTATATTAATCAATATATAACGTATGCAACCCTCCATAACAACTTAACGCTACATTAATACCATGACGAAGCGAAAAACAAATATAACACCATAGATTTTTTTTTTCATCAAACAAGAGACTGTTGTACATCGAGTGCTAATGTCTATGGAAAACTAAATTTTGAATAAAATTACTATTGACTTATTTTTTTTAATTTTTTTTTATGAACTAGAGTTAGGAATTTTCTTTCCTAAAACTATTGGAGTCATTACGGGTTGAGTAGCAGAACTCAACGTCGAGCTGTCTTATTAACAGAGCGAAAGTTTTAAAATGTTTGAATAGAAATCGATTCCATAACCCTCACGCTTACAGACATAAGCTTTGCCGCTGCGTCACTACGGCCTTAACGAACTTAATTTTGTATAAATATCTACAACTAATATTTCTAGTTGTGGCCGTTTGCAAATTCATTATTATGAAACGTAAAAAAATCGTCTCTAAAATAAGCGGTGAATAATAATAAAGAAGTAGGTGGAGGAAGGAGTATCTCTTCTCTCTTCTCTCTCTTATCTAATAAAAAAATTAGACATTCCGTGTTGACTGGACTGGGGAAACGCTGTGCTTTGTGTTGGTATCAAAACGAAGAAAGTGAAATAATGCAATTCCCCTGATTGAGAATCGAACCCGCAACCGTCACGTTTACAGTTAGATGCTATGCCATTAGGTCTTTAATAAACAATTTCCGTAATATATACTATAAATACGTTGAAGAATCCTTTCAAGGCATTTCCCGTTGCATCAGAATTGCAAATGATAATACTCTTACAGGCTTACTTAAATAATACATTATGAGGGTAGTTTGAACTCTTCCAAATTTACATGAATATAATTAATGATGTAAATGTATGGAAAACGTGATGGAATGGCGTATAGGAACTGGGTCAATAGGATGGTTGCAAGTTTGTGTTTTTTTCTTAATTTCAGGGTAGGCAGAGATAACTTAGTGTCGAGACACTCCGTTGTACGCTTATTCCCCGAACATTGTGTTTAGCTGGGAAATAAGGAAAGGAAAATATAATTCATTTTGGAAGTAATCGAAGCCCCAATCATATCAACTATACACATACCATATAAGCTACATTTCCCCCAAAAAAAAATATAATTCAACGACCTTCACATGCATTAAGGTTTTCACAACTCTATGAGCAGCTTCACGCTTTGTTAACACACCATGAGAGGCAGAGAAAATCTAGTGTTAAAACACTTCGTTTACCATTTTCCCCCAAATATTAGAGATATTGCGTGTTAAGTGGCGAACTCTACCTCCAACTCGTTGTTTCCCTAACGTGTTTTGTCTAGACAGAAATAACTAATTAAGTTATTGCCCTTTTTCAACCTAATATCCGAAACATCGCGTGTTAAGCAGCGGAACTCAACGCTGCGCTTTATACACTCCACATTATTTTTACACTAACCACAATAATTATCAAGTTAGAACAGCTCGTTTATATTTAACCAGCCAGCTTTCCATTTAATTTCCACTGCCGCCTAGAATTTACTGAAACCGATGGAGTTCCGCTGTTTGAACTGTGTTAACGTTCCGAGACCGAGTTTGAAATGAACAGGTTTTTTTTTTACTTTTGTTACAGTGTTACTGTTTTAAACCTAATGGTAATTTTCAAGTACTTTCAATTTATCTCTTATTTTTTTCTTTTATGGTAAGAGAGGGGCTCTTACGTATAAAAGAGAAAATGGATTCACACTTCAGTATGTTTAAATTTTATATTTTAAAAGATTATTTTTGGAAAATACATTTTTTAAATCAGACGTCTCGTGGTGCAGCGATAAAATGTATGACGTAAACGCAACGGTTGTTAGTTCAATTTCCACACGGGAAGATGGATTAATACTTACGAAGAAAACGCATAAAAATTTCAACGTAGCGGGATTTGAACCCCGCCTTTTTGGAAACCATCCAAGCCCTCTAACCAACTAAGGCATCGAGGTACGTCGAAATTTCCAAAGAGTCGATTTCCAAAGAGGCACGGGTTCAAATCCCGCTACGTTCAAATTTTATACGTTTTCTTAATAAATATTTTTCTTTCCTAAGTGTGGAATAATACTTTAAAAATGTTAAAAAATATTTAAAAAAAATTATATTCTCTCTCGCCAAATGATAATTCTAAGTAATTATCTTTGGGTAGCGGAAATTTGTAAAAATCTCCTTACATAAATACCAACGACAAAAATAAGTTGTAACAAGCGTATAAAAATTTCGACGTAGCTCGATGAGAACGTATGCCTTAATTGGTCAGAGCGTTTGGACTGTTTCCAAAGAGGCGCGGGTTCAAATCCCGCTACGTTCAAATTTTTTTTCTTCAATTATTTTTCTTCTCTACATGTGGAACAACACTTTAAAAATGTTAAAAAAATATATGACAAGACAAAGCTATAAACATTATAAAGCTTGAAATAAAAAAATAATGAATCATCCATTTTTAGACATTTGAAAAAGTGTTATTCCACACTTAGGGTAGAAAAATACTTATTTAGAAAACTTATAAAAATTTGAACGTAGCGAGACTCGAACCCTGGTCGGTTTCCAGGAGGCGCGGGTTCTAGTCCCACTACGTTCAAATTTTTATACATTTTCTAAATAAGTAATCATCCATTGCTCTATACACATATCTAACAAATATAACCTAATTCAAACCACCTAACTTCCTAACGTTAAACGCTAACCATAGATAAGAATAAACCCACTTTGTCAAGACTTACTGAACATTCAAATTGATAAAGCATCTAAGGCAGTACAACTTCTAGAAGATTAAAGAACTTCAAATCCAATTTACTTGTTCACCTACCTGGATGGAATAAGCGAGCTCGTTACGATAGATGTACACTGGGATTTATTTAACTAGTTAGTTGTATGGATGAATGTAGCAATTCTTCGCTCTGGTGTCAAGGCGAAGCGCGGCGTTTAGTTCCGCCACTCCACCCGCAGTGCCTCCAGAATTTTGTGGAAAATGCCTCTGCCTAGCCATAGAGCATATGCCTAGCCATATGCCAGCGTGAAGCTTCACGCTGTATCCCGCACACACACAAATTTACATATACATATTTTATATGTCGGAGACGACGCGTGGTGGTTAAAAATAAACGAGTAAAACCTCCGACCATGTCCTGGCCTGGTAATGTAATTTTAACATAAATACTTTTAGCAAAGTACTTTCAAATAATAACTGAAATCATAAATAACTGAACAATTTCAAACGAAAACTGAATCTGGAGGGTTATAATTGCAATCATAATCTATATATATAAAAGGACCTGTGCTGACTGACTGAGGTAAGACGCACGCAGAGCCGTAACCGCTGATGGTAGAAACGTGAAATTTGGGCAGATGTTTATTTTCATATTCTGGACATCCACTAGGAAGGGAATTTGAAAAATTTTAACCCTAAAGGGATGAAATAGGGGTTGAAAGTTTGTATGGAAAAAAAAAATATCTGTACCGATTTTTATAAAATTTGAAATTCAGACTCTTCAAAATATTTCATTCAATACGTGTTTCATGGTTTTTAAGAATTCACGCCACCCCATTCAGGGTTCAAATAAGGGGTTGAAAGTTTATATGAAAAAATCTTTAAATTGCCACCGATTTTTATAAAAAATTAAATTCAGACTGTTAAAAATATTTCGTGTTTTTTTTAGAATTCACTCCTAATAAGCGGGCGAAGCCGCGCGCGCCCTCTAGTAAATAATAAGATAAGTCAGTGACAGATAATTATAACGGAAAAATATCAGTTGTGAATGGTAGGTATAAGTAATAAAATAGTAATCATATCTTACTTGTTAAATGATATGAAGTTCGGAGCCGTACCTGGGACTTGCGACCACAGGTGTAGGCTTCAGGGTCCCGATATATCAACACTCGCCTTCACTGCTTCAGCTTAGTGCAATTACAAATAGGTGTTAACCACATTCATAATTACAATAATAATTTAATTAATCAATTAAATAATCAATTATCCGAATAGTCGAGGTTATGTGGCAGAGTACGGGTAGTCCTCTATACCACACCAGAGCCAAGACTTCACGTATTTATAATTAAAATAATAATTAATAATTCTAATTAACTAAATAATTAATCATCCAAATAGTCGAGGTTAGCCAGTGGCTGAGCATGAGTAGTGCTCCAGACCACACCAGAGCCAAGACTGCCCGTACATTGCCCGTGCGGTCTTTTAAAGGACCGCTTAAAAATAAGTTGTAGGGTAGAATGGATGAGAATTGATGACACTATCGCGTCATACAGTGTCGTGATGTCGTATAAAGATGTATATCCAATTTCCACTTATATCGACACATAAATAACTATTCATTTAATGTTTACAGTATTTTATTTACTATTATTTTGTTTATAAATTCGAAGTAATATTTAAAAAGATCATATAAAACTTAGAAATCGAGGCGCTCTGGCTGCACGCTCCTAATAGCATGACTGATTGTCACGTTCCTGTCTGAGTCGAGTGTGCAAGCGAGAGCGAGGAACAAACGATAGAGAGGTACAATCGGGCCAGCTTGTGACGTATCTATCCATTCATTATAGTTATTTTGTCTAATTTGAGTTAAAAAAACAATTTGGACGAGTGCAAATAAATGTTAATTTAGTGAAAAAGAAATATATGTTATACAAAATAATAATAATTCTGTGATAATAATTCCCTACGGCCAGAGTTATATCGGGCACTTATAATAAGTCATACATCTCGGGGAAAATGTGGACCTAAAAAAATTCTATTAGAATTTTTAACATTTTTTTAAATGCAATTCTACAGTAAGAACAAAAGAAATATATTAAAAAAAAATCTAATGCAAATTTTCAATATGACTGTTGCCAATTTTCGAAGGTTCGGGTCTACGAAAATGCAAAATTTTAATATATTTTGTAAAAAAATTAAATTAGATATTGTTTTCTAATTATGTTCTCTCAGTGTACCCCCATAAAAAGAACACATACAAGTCACCGATTACGACTCACAGCCGCCAAGTTGTTCGTAATGAAATACCATATTACCCGAAACTTGTATTGCCTTTGATAGAGTGGGTGCAAAAGTTGGAAGACAATGGAACTCGAAATATTGTCATTAATATTAAAAAGTAAAATTTAAAATTATTTAACGTAAATTTATTAATGGTAAGAGAGGTAGGGGAGACCTCAGTTGACTTTCGAAACCATACAGTCTCTCTTACCAGACGATAATGTTACTAATTATCTTTGGGTAGCAGAAATTTGTAAAAATCTGCCTACAGAGATTATAACAATATAAATAAGTTGCAACAAGTGTATAAAAATTTCGACGTAGCTTGACGAGAACGTATGGCTTAGTGGTCAGAGCGCCTGGTCGGTTTCCAGGAGGCGCGGGTTTAAGTCCCGCTACGTTAAATTTTTTATACATTTTCTAAATAAGTACTGAATTCCAGTTAAATTAAGACATTACATCTACAGTAGTAGTTATAATGTCTTTAAATTAACCACAAAGCTTATTATATAAAATATTTTTATTGAGTAAAAATGGCGAAATATTAAGAACAGAGTGTCTTAGGACTAAGTTTCCTCTGCCTACTCTGGTACAACTGGGATACACTGTAAAGTAAAAAAAAACTATATTTATTTTGTATATGAACATTGTTTTTTTTTCTCCAACCTTGTATCCTGAATATGACTGCATAGGCAGAGAAACCTAAAATATCAGATTCCCCGTTTTATGCCCAATTTTCGTGACATTGTGTACTGTTTAGTCTAACTTAACGCAGCGCTTCGTTGTTTACCAGTACGAGAAAATAAAAACAATTCATTCCCCTAAGTGGGAATCGAACCTTCAACGGTCCCACGCCGGCCGGCCCCGCAATACGATACACATAATATATATATTATAAGCTGACGGCATATTGCTTCGCCTTTCCATTCTAGGATTTCGCTACAAATACTTACCCAATATAACTGGGATAAAATCTTTACCACCACATTAGTATAGAAACACAATATAAAAAATAATTCATTCATTTTTTTTAGCTTCACGCTGTTAGAGCACGTAGAGTAGGCAGACGGAATCCGAAAACTTCTCCTAAAATACTTCATTCCCATTTAAACACTCACGTTCCCCAGTTTACTCCAAATTCTTGAGAGCAGTCCTCCATAGCACGTTGAATGGCGGAACTCGTTACTAGAGTTCATTCCCCCAAGTGAGAATCGAACTTAGAGCTGTCGCGTTTACAGTCGCACGCTTGTGCTCCTGCGCCATTGCCTCAATACCAAACAATTTTAAATATAATATACCCTATTTCTCTTAAACTAAGTTCGACCCACGATAATAACAGAATACCGTAAAGCTTTAAGTTAAACCTCAGTTAACACTATTCACTCTTATCACATACTGAAGAGTTCAAAACTAATCTACTTCATTAACCTAATAGTACAATTTTGTGTTAAATCTACGTTTAATTAGTGGAGCAATGGAAACTTGGTGAAATAATCAAGAGGATATATGGAGGAAGTTCGCATGAAGGAGTTCGTGGGAATAACTGTTAAGTTTTATTGCGACGTCTTGTTTCATTATGATAGTGAATTTTCGAAACCGTGGTAGTGCAATGGGACAGCGTTGGACAGTGTGGGTTCAATTACTGCTCGGGGAATGCATTTGTTTTTATTTTCTTGCTTTTGGGGACGAGGTAGAACGTTGAGTCACGCAACACACCACAAAATACCTTGAAAATATGTGGGGGATGATTCGTCTTAGTACTGGGTTCTTTCTGCCTATTTTGGTATATAATTTGTATGATGAATGTATATTTTAGGGTTCCGTTCCGTAAAGGGAAAAAACGTCCGACTGTCAAGACCATTTACGATATCTCAAGATCGTGTGGAGGTATTAAGATGAAATTGTTATCAAAGGTTAAATCTGGGGTCATTTCCAAAAGAAATCAAGCTTCTAAGTCAACACAATCGAAATATACAAACCGCTTAATCAAAACCTTTATAATACTTTCCTTAAACAAGCAGTTATGAAAAGTAAGTAATAACTCACAATATAAATATAGTAAAAAATCTAAAAAATGAACATTTTAAAAATATTTCACATCAATTATGATTTTTCAACAACCAACCAAAATCAGGAAAAAAAAACATATTTTTCATTTTACATCATCAAGAAGTCCACTCAAACAAAATTTAGGTTGACATCGAGGTTAATGCAAAAATATAAAAAAAATAACTTTTCTAATATAAAGCGGTAAATAACAATTTCTGTCAAAGTCCAAACCCACGACCGTATGTCATCCAAAAGCACAAGTCGACAAATGTCTATAAAATCGGGTCACCTCGCCGTCTCCGCAGCGAATTCATCTCGGAAAGCGAGAGCTCATTTCCTACGAACTTTGATGCCAAAATTTGAAGTTTTTTCTTCTTGTTTTTGTTACATTCAAATTTGTTGGTAAGTTAAACATATATAGGTACATTCTTTTTTTTTTGCTTATCCTGCAGATAGCAGAGGGAACTGGGAACCTAGTGTTAAGATACACTGTTCCCATTAAGACATTACCGTTCTCCACTTTCCGCTTAATTCTGGGTGCATTGTGTGTTGAGTAGCAAAATTCAATCCTTTACCCCGTTGCCAGAAGGAAGTAATGAAAATATTAAATATCCCATTTTCTCAGCTAAGAATTGAACCCACAACTTATACACGTTTACATGCTTGTGCTCCTGTGCCACAACTAGCCTCAATTAATATTATTTCTTCGTTAAAATCTACATAAGCGTTACAGATTGTGGATTCGATTTCCCTTCGATTAAATGAAATATTTGATATTCTCATTTCCCAGCTCTAGTAACGAGGCAGGACGCGGCGTTCAGTTCCGCCAAAGTGAGTAACATAAGTGTCTTAATGGAACGGAATGTCTTAATACTCAATCCACAGGTTCCCTGTGCTTATCTTGCTATGTGTGGGTGTATCCCAAAAGTTAAGCAAAAATAATGTATAAATACTATTTTTTATAATTATGTTACGAATTTTAGCAATTTCCATCACATTTTCTGTATATAAAGCACACAGCACAAGAGGGAGGGTGTGAAGCAAACCATATAGATACCTACAATAATTTAAAAGTTATTTTTAACCGCAAGTCATGTTATATTTTAACCCACATTTGCTCCCTCGACAACTGTCCTCTCGCCTGGAACAGGGTCACCTCTCGTACTACAGTGTATGTATGTAATATGTGCCTTATAAAATGTTTCTTTTTGAATTTTCTATGTGATGAGTATGAAATAATTTTTTGTTTAGCTTTATGTTGTGTTACGTATAGCAGGGAAGGTAAAAGGAACCTGGAAACCTAGTGTCAAGACCTACCGAAACCATTACCTCACAGTTTATCACTTACTGCCGAATTCCGGAAGTATTGCATGTAGCAGTGGCGGGAGTAAACACCGAGCTTTGTTTATAATAGCGGGGATATGAAAATAATTTAAGCTTCCCTATGTGAAAATTAAGCTTATCGTCATTAAATTAACAATCAGACGTTGTACCACTGTCTTAAAGATATTTTTTTATTTAGAACCTTGATGAGTAAGAAATAAGTTTAAAAGAAATAAGAAATAAGAATTAACCCACTTCATTCTCATTAAGACACTTTCGTTCCCCACTAGGCTTCCTCTACTATCCCTTTTTGCGGGTTACATCGTGAACTTGAATGAATATTACAATCTTTATTTCACTTGCCGTGTCAGTATGTGTAGTAGTTAAGTCAAAAATTTGTCTGCCATTTTGTTAGAACGGCCATTTTGTATTAAAAATATATTTTTTTCTTATATGTCATTGTCATCAGAACTAAAGTCGTAATCCAAATTTTTAGCTCAACCGGATACTGAGATGTTGGTCTAATTGAGCTTATTTTATTTATTTTAGGAGGTCAGTCGTGCCGCAGGGGCACAAAGTGCGACTGTAAAACCGACTGATTGTGGGTTCGACCCCAATCGAGGAGATGAAATATTTATTTAAATTTATATTTCCATTTCTTCACTCTGGTCTCGAGGCAAATCGCATTTTGGGGAACGGAGTGTCTTAACACTAGGTTCCCTCTGCCTACCCTGCTGTTTGTGGGACACATCGTGAAGCTGATTTATTTATTTTTATTTAACTTATAAATTAAAAAGGAAACCATGAACAGATTTGCAGTTTAATCGTATTTCTGAAACACAATTTACTGTGAAACCGATGCCGATTTAGGTTAGCAAAGTTAAATAATTGAACTATGTTTCTGTTTTCTGTTACCCTAGCTTAAGGTCTAGTATGATCTATTTCTTTTTTTTTCAGCTTCACGCTATATCCCGCTCACAGCAGGGTAGGCAGAGGGAACCTAGTGTTAAGACACTCCGTTCCCCACTTTCTGCCGAATTCTGGAGGCATTGCGTGTTGAGTGGCAAAACTCAACGCCGCGCTTAGCCTGGACACCAGAGCCAAGATGTGGAAATATAAATTTAAGTAAATATTTCATCTCCTCGAGTGGGGCTCGAACCCACAACCAGTCGGTTTTACAGTCTACCCTGCGTGCCGCTGCGCCACGACTGGCCTCTTAATGGAATGATCTATTTCAAAATAGTTATATAGTTTAATCCGTTGCTACGTGGTAGCAGAGTATATATCTGTAAACGCGACGGATGTGGTTTCGTTTCACATTCGGGATAATAAATTATTTCGATTTTCTCACTCTAGTATCAAGACAAAGCGCAGCGATGTTCGTTACTCAACACGTAATATTGTCTCAATTCATAATGTCTCCAAAATTATGCAATAAATGAATACTAGGTTCCCTCTGCCTGTCTGGATATAGTGAAAAACTAAAATATTCATAATTAAATTATATTTTTATCATTTACGCATCTCTCTCATATTGTAGGGCAGACACTCTGTCTGTCTCGACTTATTGTAAATGCACTGCGCTCTCCACTTTCTGCTCAATTTCAAGACGTTTTGAGTCATATAATGTCGTACACATTAATTATCAAAATAATTTTGAATATTCCCTCGAATGAGAATCTAACCTGCACCTATCAAAAAACGCTTTTTATTATGATATTTTGTTTGTTTTTAGCTTCACGCTGTATCCCGCACGTAACAGGGTAGGCAGAGGGAGCCTAGTGTTAAGACATTCCGTTCCCCACTTTCTGCTCATTTCTGGAGACATTGCGTGTTGAGTGGCGGAACTCAACGCCGCGCTTAACCTCGACACCACAGCGAAGAAATATAAATATAAATTTATGTAAATATTTCTTTTCCTCGAGTGTGGATCGAACCCACAATCAGTCGGTTTTACAGTCACGCCTCATGCCGTGGCGCCACGACTGGCCTCTTTATGTAAGTAAGGTAATAACACTGATCCACTGAACGGTCAAAGGAAGCGATAGCTAGATGTCGATGAAGACAATGGACTTATCTATAATATATAGGATGTTGAAGGCCGTACAAAGTGGTTAAATCAGAATGCAGACCCTGGCAAAAATTGCCGAGACTACTTAGCAGGAAGAAGGAACCTGGTGTAAAGACTCTGTTTTCCGAATTTTCAAGACATAGCATGGTGAACGGCGGAATGGTGGAGCTCAACGCTACGCTTTGTCTCGTAACAATATTAAACAAATAATTTCCCAAATGGAATCGACTCCACAACCATCACCTTTACAGTCATACGCTTTAACCTCGCTCCGCCACGGCGACCTCAAGAAAAAGACAGGAAGTAACTACAAAAGTCAATATATACAAACAAAAATGCGTACAAACATTTCATTAAGGTGCCTTTTGGTTCCAAAAACTAATAGTTTTTTTTTGCCATTCCGAAAGCTAGTTAGTAGTTCCGTATCGCAGTTCACTTTGAACTTTTAACGAGTGTCTTCTGAATACGGCCAAATTGGTTTCGAACACGCATGGAATTTTAACATGAGGTTGAATTTTTAAATTTTTTTTGTACTTAAATTGAAATATTTATGTATGTTAAACTGTAGTATAATATTTTGATGTATTTGTCAATGTCATTCGTGTATTTAGTTTTTGTAGGTTCACATCTAGCAGGGTAAAGGGGACCTAGCGTTTAAGCACTTCGGTCCACAAATACTGCCTACTAAATTCATCCAATTAATTGTATGCAATATTAATATATCAATCAGCTTCATGCTGTATCCCGCACAGGATGGTAGGCAGAAGGAACCTATTGTCAAGACACTCCGTTCCCCACTTTCCGCCGAGTCATGGAGGCATTGCGTGTTGAGTGGCGGAACTCATCGTCGCGCTCTGCCTCGAAACTAGAGCGAAGAAATGAAAATATAAACGTAAATAAATATTTCATTTCTTCGAACTCACAACCAGTCGATTTTAGTCACACTTTGTGCCCGTACGCCACATAGTCCTATGTATAAAATAGGAAAGTCAATAACTCCCTAAAACAAGAATATACTAGTAAAGCCCTAAAAAAAACCACATCCTTTCCCCTAAATCACTGACATTTTTTTTTTTTTTTATGGAAAAGGACAAGGCAAACGAGCGTTCGGGTCACCTGATGGTAAGTTATTACCGCCGCCCACGGCCCCGTGCAACACCAGAGGAGCTACAGGTGCGTTGCCGGCCTTTAAGGTGGAGATAGACGCGCTTTTTGAAGGTACCCATGTCATATCGACCTGGAAACACTGCCGCGGGTAGGTCATTCCACAGTTCCGTGGTGTGTGGAAGGAAGTTCCTACGAAACCGCACAGTAGTGGATTGCCACGTATCCAGATGGTGTGGATGATATGTTAGCTTATGTCGTACTGTGCGGTTAGAAAATTCGGCGGCAGGTAACAGATCAAACAGTTCTTCAGAACACTCCCCATGATAAATGCGATAGAGAACGCACAGCGAGGAAACGTCTCTACGCAAAGCCAAAGTATCAAGCCTTTCACAGATTATTGGGTCCCCAATGACTCGAATGGCTCTACGTTGTATGCGATCAAATGGTTCAAGCTGATACTGAGGTGCACCAGCCCAGAGATGAGAACAGTACTCCATATGAGGCCGAACCTGGGCCCTATATAGGGCCAAACGGTGTTTTGGCGTGAAGTACCGTCTCGCTCTTTTGATGACCCCCAGTTTCTCCGAGGCCAACTTGGCCTTGCTTTCCAAATGATCGCGATACTGGCAGTCACTCGAAACATTGAGGCCCAATATACTGATACTGGGCGCGGCTGTAAGGGGAATGTTCTGAAAGACTGGTGATACGATGAATGAGATTTTTTTGTGGTTAACGCGCATACTTGTGTCTTCAAGGGGTTAAACTGAATTAGGTTCCTTTCACCCCATGAGGAGACATTGTTGAGGGATGCCTCAACGGAAGACACAAGTTTACAAGTTTATAAGTTTATATAACTTGATCTTATTTGGTTATCCATCCAGTAACAGTACTAACAACAGATTGTGCCCTAAATATAGGACTAACTTGGCTCATATATACATCGTGTTGATTATTTCGATAAGTTTTCATTGCTTTCCACTACGGTGAGTATGAATTATTGTTACAGTTTAAGCGGTTCAGACGTTAATTTGAAGGAAATTGAAGTTAAGTTTTAGCTTCACGCTGTATCCCGCAAGAGCGTGATAATTAGAGTGAACCCAATTTTAAGACACTGTGTTTCCCATTAAGACACTTCCTATACTCACGTTCCGCCGAGTTTTGGAAGCACTGCGTGTAAAGTATCGGAACTCAATGTCACCTCTCCAGAATTCGGGAGAGGAACCACATTTGAAAATATTATTAGTTTCTTATTCATTGTCCCAAGTGGCAATCGAACCCACAACCGTCGTATACACAGTAACACGCTTGTGCCACTGTTCCACGACGGCTCGAATTCTTAAATAAAACGCGGCGTTAGGCTTTACATTACATATATTTGGAAAGTGGACAACAGAAAGATTCTCTTTGGAACTTAGACAAAGTACGTCATTCAGTTTCGCCAGTCTAATTGGGTGGCAAGTGAGGTATAAAAGTGTCTTAATGGAAACGGTGTGTCATCGTAACACTAGGTTCCCAGGTTCCCTTTCTCTACCCTGCCATCTACAGGACACGGAGAGAAGCTAAAAAATGTAAGTAAATTAATTAAAGGTAATTTATGAGTATTATCAAGTTGGCGAAGTTTTACAAAGTGAACTTGGTGAGAACTCGTCGGGAGCGTTCCGAGTCCTTATCTGGAAACGTTTGTATCAAGCGGTGATTTAAGAGGCAAGTAACTTTGGCCCGCGGTTCCTTTACTTTGGAAACGTGGTGAAATTTTCACATTTCTTCAGCTTCACACTGTATGTCGTATTTAGGTAGGAAGAGGGAACCTTGTTCATGAACCGTGGAACAGAGTTCCCCACTTGCCGCCTAATTTTCTAAGTATTGCGTATTGATGCGCTTTATTTTGTTACCGAAACGAAGAAATGAAAATATTAATTAATAATAATTCAATCCCACGAGTGTGAATCGAACCCACAAACGTCGTGTTTATGATCACGCTATACACATACAAGCTTATGTGCTACTACGTCAGAACTTTGATAGCCAAACACAATTGTTAAGAATTATTATTTGGCAAGATATAATGTTTTTTTTTTACTTTCCAATAAAATATATCGAAGTTCGATTCCCGGTTTAAACTTTTTTTACTATGCAATAATACTTGAAATGAATATAAAATATAAACATAATCGTATACCTAAATTACTAAATTGTTTTGACCCACGCCTAACCCTAGATGACTTGGTCCATTATTACCCTTACGAGGATTGAACTCACGACCGTCGCAGGTCTAAGACACCCCTCGAGTGTAATATAAGTTTTCAACTTTATATAATTCAAGACAAACACTTAGGTAAATTGCTCTATTAGAGTTTACGGCGACACTTTCATTATGTTACAAGATGGTCCGTTCGTGTGTTTACAATTTCTACGTAGAAAGGATAAGATATAAAGTGATTAAATAAAGAAAAAATAAAGATAAATAGAAAAAATATATAAAATTAAATCGATTTGAACCTGTACCCATTTCGTGAAATATATTTTGTAGCTTCACGTTATATCCTGCATACAGCAATGACGGCAGAAGAAATTTAGTGTTAAGATTTCTCAAGATACCTGCCAATTTTTGAAACATTACATCTTAAGAGTAACGAAACTCAACGCCGCGCTGCGTCTTATTTTAATAATAATAAAACGAAAATATTCCATGCCAAAAAAGTGAAAATCAAACCCACAAACATCACCGTACACACAAAAACTCCACAATCACAATTCCACTACAGCTATAATAAAACTAGCGTTCTAAGCTTATAATTCGTATAAAGTCCATTTCGTTTAATCAAGAGGTGCTCCAGCTTAATATTTGCTCCGCGCTAGAAATTTATCGGTTTGCGGTCCACACCGGCGACCGGTGGGACGGTGTTCCTATGTAATACTGGTTAAGTTACCTGTCTTTTAATGTTGTAAATTTATATATTCTTTTTTTTATCAGCTTCACGCTGTATCCCGCATACTGCAGGGTAGGCAGAGGAAACCTAGTGTTAAGACACTCCGGTCCCCACTTTCTGCCGAATTCTGGAGGCATTGCGTGTTGAGTGGCAGAACACAACGCCGCGCTTGTCTTCGACACCAGAGCGAAGAAATGGAAATATAAATTATATATTCTTATGTATATATATTATATTCTTTATAGCTTCACATTGTATCCCATATAGCAGGGTAAGCAAAGGGAACGTGGGAACCTAATTTTTATTTATTTAATTTTAATTATACTTCCGTTCATCATTTTTCGCCGCGCTTAGCCTCAACAGCAGAGTAAAGAAATTAAAAAAAAATAGAGGATATGAAATATTTACTTAAATCCATATTTCTATTTCTTCGCTCTGGTGTAGAGGCTAAGCGTGGCGTTGAATTCTGCCACTCAACACGCAATGCCTCCAGAATTCGGCAGAATGTGGGGAACGGAGTGTCTTAACACTAGGTCCTCTCTGCCTACCTTGCTGTATGCGGGATACAGCGTGAAGCTGAAAGAAATTAAAATATCAAATATTTCGTTTTCTCGAGTGGGAATCGAACCCACAACGTGTGGCGCTTACATGAGCACGATTATGGGGCATGCGTAACGACTAGCCTCATTAAGGTGAATATATATATTCTGTTTGTAAAATGTGCATACTAAAATTATTTTTTCATTCCAGCTAATTGTTTTATTTACGAAAAGCGTGGTGTGCGCAGAGTATCTAATGTCGCGACACTACATTATCCACTTTCCTTCTGAATTTGAGACATTGGGTGTGGAGTGCTGAAACTTAACACCGCGCTTTGTCTTTTCCAAAAAGAAGAAATGAAAATAATTTATTATCTTTAGTGGGAATCGAACCAACAATCATCGCATTCACAGTCACGCTATCCTTGGCGTCTAATGTTTTTCAATATACATATAATATTGTTAGTCTTTACGGTTGGCTTGGCCTATTTCGCCAAACGGAAGTATCTAAGAGCACTCGTGGTACCTTTGGCCCTATATATTATATATATACTATCATTCGTTAAATGGAGAATAAACTAACACAAAAATATTTTTAATCTCGAATCTGTAGTTCCTGAGATCAGAGCCCTCAGCCAAACAAACTCATTTAAAGATCTACATACAACTACTTCAAACATTAGTTACCAGGTTCTAGTACTAAGGAACTAAACTAACTAAATTCCCCACATTTAATACAAGCCGTGGAATGCAATCTTGTTGTCTTACAATTTGTTAGGTTCATAATAAAGACCTGGTGAAAATTTAAAAGTTCTAATGTAACTTAAACCTTAACCTATAAACCATAAAGCATATTTTTCAATAATTTAAAGTCAAGTTAACTAAGATAAGGTAGGGTAAAGCGTGGTGGTAAATGAGCATACGAGGATTTCTTACTAGGATCTTCAGTTTCTCATACACGATTGCTGATCTCTTTATGTCTAGCTAAATGCTACTCAGAGTTATCTGTTTACGTTTAAATACAATTAAATCGATACAAATGTACGTAGGCACCTCATGAGTCATGTCAATGGCTCCAGATTCGGAAGAAGATGAAAAATGAAAGTGTCTTAATGGATTTGTAGTGTCTTCTTTTAACACTAGGTTCCCAGGTTTGTTCTGCCTACTCTGCTATGTGAAATAAATACACGCGAATTATCCAAAGTTTACGCTTGAAAAATTTTACATTTTTTTCCGCATATCACGGTATGTAAAGAAACGCAGTGTTAAGGCACTCCGGTTATCCGCATCCCTCAATTTTCTAGACATGGCGTGGTGTATAAAAGAACTCTTAGTGAAATGAAAACTCTATAAATAAAAATAACTTTTTCTCCCGATTAGAAATCGAACTCACAATCGTCACATTTACAGTCAGCCGCTGTGTGTCTACACCACGACGGTCTACGACTACCAAAACTTTTTTTTGTTTAGCTTAGCACGCTGTAGCAGTCAGTATAAACAGAGAAAACTTGGGAACCCATACAATATCTGATCACATTAAGACGCTTCCGTTCCCGACTTTCCACCAAATTTAGTAGCGGAAGTCAACGTACGCTTTATCCCGTTACCAGATCGAAAAAATAAAAATATTAAATATTTAACTTCCTGGAGTGAGAATCGAACCCAAAACCTGTCGTGTTCAGTCACACGCTTATGCTTCTGCGCCACTTGGCCTTACAAATATTTCTATAGTTTATAACAGAAATAACAGCATCACTACCTCGCTCAAATAAAAAAAAAGAGCTTCACGCTGTATCCCGCACAGCAGGGTAGGCAGAGGGAACCTAGTGTTAAGACACTCCGTTCCCCACTTTCTGCCGAATTCTGGAGGCATTGCGTGTTGAGTGGCAGAACTCAACGCCGCGCTTAACCTCGACACCTTGGCGAAGAATTGGAAATATAAATTTAAGTAAATATTTCATCTCATCGAGTGGGGATCGAACCCACAACCAGTCGGTTTTACAGTCACACCTCGTGTCGTTGCGCCACGACTGGCCTCAAAAAAAAGCTGAAGTTTCATAAGCGAAAAAAAAATTATAAAGACATAAAACTTTTAACTTTCAAAATCTATAGATAAATACTTTCAACTGTATTTATCTCTACACGATTAGATTACATCGACCACGCCGTATATAGTAGAGCGATTTAAAATATATTTACACTTAATTAAAAAATAATATTTACACTTATTAATTGGTTGTAGATGAGTTTATTTGGTTGAATGCACTGACCTCGGGAAGTATTGGTTCGAATTGATTTATATATATTTTTTGTGTTCTTATAGTCTATTTATTGACAAAGGCTATAAACTACATTAGGTTACGTTATATAGCGTTGCTATTATTATAATTAATATAAATAAAATTAATCGGTTTACTGCACACAGCAGACTGGCCAGCCTTCTGTGTTAGGACTGTTTCCCACCTTCAGCCGAATTCCGGAGATATTGTTGAATGACGGAACGCAACGCCGCGCTTTGCCTCGACACTAGAGCCAAGAAATTGAAATCTATATTTAAACAAATATTTTTATTTCCTCGAGTGGGGATCGAACCTACCAGTCGTGTCTAATTGCGACGACTGGTCTATATTATAAACATTGCATTCAAATATATATATATATGTCACAGCGATCAAGTTGCAACACGATTCTTATTCATTCTACCCTACAACTTATTTGTTAGCGATCGTATAAAAGGCCGCACGGGCACTGTACGGGCAGTCTTGGCTCTGGTGTGGCTCGGAGCACTACTCGTGCTCTACCACTGACTAACCTCGACTATTCGGATAATTGATTATTTAGTTAATCGATTATTATCGTAATTATGAATGTGGTTAACACCTATTTGTAATTACACTGAGCTGGAGCAGTGAAGGCGAGTGTTTGTTACAGTAAAGAGTACCCTGAAGCCTACACCTGTGGTCGCAAGCCCCAGGCTGACTGACAGACTGCTACGAGCTTCTGAGTGTTTGACATGGTCGAGGTTCTACTCGTTTATTATTTACGCCCACCGTCGTCGGTCATCTCTCCCTCAGGCTCTCTCTCGGTCGTCCCTCTCTCTCTCTCCTTCTCTCGGTTCTCTCGCAGGTTCTCTCTCTCTCTCTCTCTATATATATATATATATATATATATATATATATATATATATATATATATATATATTATTTTTTAGCTTCACGCTGTTTCCCTCATTTAGCACGGTATTTAGTTAGACACTCCGTTATCCACGCACCGCACAATTAGGCATTACGTGTGGAGTGACGGAACTCAACGCCTTGCGTTAATCTCTTATCAGCGCAATAAAATAAAATAACTAATTTCCCCCAGTGTGAATCAAACCTGCAACCATCGCATTTACGTTTTAGTCTCACACTGCGCCATAATGACCAAAATTACGAAACCTATTATATAATATGCAACTATAAGCTTATTAGGAAAATTTTGCTCGATGCTCACAAACTGCTGGACGTTAAGTTGCAGCTTGAGCTTACTGACTTTACTGACAATCACGACATCTCACAGCTAGTATTTGATAGTTTTATAGATGCTAAGGTTTATTGGTCCTGGATTTATATCCAATTTTTTTCTGTAAGGTTGACGCTGAATATATTCTAAGCTGAAGTTTCATAAGCGATATTATAGTTCAAGTTCTGTTTATTTACTAATATTAAGATGTGGAGGCCGCCGTAGCGCAGGGGCACAAGCGTGTGACTGTAAGGCGACAGTTGTGGGTTCGATTCTCATTCGGAGGAATCAATTGTTATTTATTTAGATTTTCATTTTTTTGCCCTGGTATCAAGGCAAAAGCGAGATGTTGAGTTCCGCCATTCAAAACAAGGGGAAAGTGGGGATCGATCTTTATATATTGCTACAAAATGTAAACAATATTAAAAGTCAAAAAGTGAAAAAGCAAACATTGTATCAATCTCAGGTACACCCCGTATAAAACCAATTTCTAATATATTGAAGAAAAATGAGTTAATTAAATCACATTTTTCAATCAATTTAATCACGCTTTATAAAGAATGCTCCATTATATATTTTTTTTCTATTTTATTTTCATATCCTTTGACGGTTGAAAATCGATGCTTCGGTTATTAGTGTCGTCGTTTAGTAGGACCGCTGTTCATTTTTATAAGAATTTTTCATAGAAATTTTAATAGTCTTATGTTTAAGGAACTAAGATTGTCTGAAAATAGTATAACATTTTTTTTTATTGTATTAAGCTTTTATATAGTAGTTAAAACTGTGGTTTCATTTAAAGTGGTGCTGACAAAAACACTCTGTATAACTATAAAATGAAAGTGCTACGCGTGAAAGCTCAAATAAATTCTTTTTTTTATTTTTATTATTTACTTTAATGCTATATTTCGCAAAAAGCAGGGTAAGCAGAGGGAACCTGAAAACCTAGTGTTGAGACACTCAGTAACATAAAAACACTCCCGTTCCCTACTTTTCACCAAAGTCTAGAGACATTACGTGTTGAGTGGCGGACCTCAACGCCGCGCTCGTTACCACAGCGAGGAAAAGAAAATATTTCTATTCCTCGACTGCCTTCAAAGAATCTTTTAAATAATAACAAAGTTCAACTTAGAACTACTAACAAGATTATTTCTATTTGTTGAAAGCTTACAAGTTAAGATCTTGAAAAATGTTCGTGCGAACTTTTAAAACCATAAAACTGGATACAAAGTGCATTTGAGTTAGTCTGTTTAGTTGCAAGAATGATTTATTATGTGATAATGTTTGTGACGTGTTTGTAGGACATTTAACATAGATTTTTAGGTTTCCGTACTTCAAAAAGCAAAAAAACCCTTATAGAATCATCTTATTGTTCTTCTGTCCGTACGTCTGTACGCGTGAGTTTATCAATTTAAAAAGAAATGTCTAGTATTCTGTCTTTGAGAGAACAAATAAATCAAGCAGTCTCAATCAACACAATCAAAGATACGAGCATTTATGCATCGTTTTTGCAAATAAATCGATGCAATCTGTATGAAACTAGCTACGTAATCAAAATCTATGAGGCCTGCCTACCTACTTTCCGTGGAACTAAAGTTGTAAAAAAAATCTGTAATGTGAATATTTATACATAGAACAAAAATCATTACGAATTTGTATTTATATATCATATCATAAAAAATAAATGAATATACATAAGTTTGTCTACTTTTGTAGGTTGTACCTTCCTTGGACCTACAATCTTGAAATGGTACGAAACCCTCGGTAAGCGATTTCTCTATATCCTACTGATATTCTAAATGTGAATGTGCTTGTAAGGGAGGAGGACGGAGGCTTGCTCCATTTTCAAGCAAAAACTACTGGACTGATTTAGATGAAACGCTAACTGGGGCTCTACCACTACTAACGCTGATCATCATTATTAAGACACTCTATTCCCCTCTTTCAACCCATTCTCCAAAAAGTTTCGTGTCGAGTGGCATTACCCAGCATCGCGCTTTTCTATCAGAGCCACAGAGCCACCAGAGCGCAAAAATGAAAACAACTCATTATTCAAGGTGGAATCGAACCCACACCCGTCCCGTGGACAGTCAAAATCTGTGCCGATGTTCCACCACAACATCAACCAAAATTTAAAAGTAATCTTTGATTTGAATTTGATACCTCCTGATAGAAAATCATTTTATTATTCACCAAGCCTTCCAGAAATCACTATTAAGATGTAAATTTAAAGAGACGTCAAACTTCACTGCCCTTTATCTCCGAGTAAAGGATCAAGGTGCTAACCACTGGGCCTTTGAATAAGCCTGATTTATCACTCACATAGAACAAGTTTCAGTTTAATTAAGGTTTTAGACGGTCGCTTTATGACCTGCCTTCAGAAACACTTAGATTTATATGTATATTATTATGTAGGGATATTTGGGACCTCTCTTATAAAATCTGAATCTGTCGTGGCTTGCTCCAGAAGGAACTGCTTTCGAACGGGATTGTTGTGGGTTCGATTTCCATACTGGGGAATGATCCAGTTCCAGCTTTACGCTATATCCCGCAAAAACTAGGTTTAAACCTAGTGTTAAGACACACCGCTCCTAACTTTCCACTGAATTCTGATGGCATTGCGTAAGTGGCGGAACTCAACGCCAGAAGATATGAAAATATAAAAAAAAATTCTCGAGGGGTAATCGGAATCACAACGCGTCGCGTTTACAGTCACACACTTGTCCCCCTGCGCCAGGACTGGCCTTTCGGGGGAATGGTTATATTTAAATAATTTTCGTTTTTCAGCTTTGATAAACAATTCTCAAAGTTGACTTTCATAAAAAAATGAAAATAGATAACAAAATATTAAACCTAAGCCCTTTCTCTCCTGCTCAAATTTCTTTATTTACCTACTATTTCATATTTCATATACATGTAAATTAATACAAATTCCAAAACATATAACACAATAAGAATTTATAATTTGCTAAACAAGAAAATTTGTTGGTTTTTTTTTTGCGCCTCATGCCCGGGAGCAATTTAACTTTCATCATTAAAGTTTTATTCCAGCGGAATTACTTCTTTCCGGCATTAATGGTATAAAGCTTGTGCACTCGAGGATATTATTCTTTTTAATTCTTCTAGAGCTAACTAGTTCGAGGTGGAATGAAATTAGTTTCTATTAAAGTTTTTTTTTTCTTTGGAGAAAACTTGGTGATGTATCACTTGGTTCTTTACATTCTGATTATTTTAAGGAACGTCGGTGGTGTAACTTAACACTGTAATATGTCTGGTAAAGCAAGGACAACGATTTCTAGGATTTAAGGTCATGTAGATGATTTCAGCTGTACTGCATACATTTCTTTTTCTCTTTTCTTATAGCTGTACATAGTAGAGTAGGCAGGGGTAACTTGGGAACCTAGTGCCATACTGCTCATAATGAGCTCACGGGTGATATTTGGTATAGATGAAATTATCTAGTATAAACCTTATGCACCCGGAAAAAATATTCTTTAGTTTTTAATCGTCCAAGAAAATATGCTGATTGATGAAATTATATTAATTACTATTTAACTTAGTTTATACTTATTTTACTCATCTCGGTCGTCATGTGAAGTTGGAGTACATATAACTCATTTCTCCAAGAATAGTGGAAATGAATTTTAAAACGTTGCGTGAAGGCAATTAGATTCTATAATTTGTTTAATCCGGTGATTAAAATCGAAATATAAAAAATAAGAAAATATCAAGAACAATTTGAACCAACAACCACTGACACTTGTGACAAGAGAAGAAACTTTTTAGCATATACATGGATTGACGTGGATTTATTGAGTTGTTGATAGCAACGGGACAGAGACATGCCACCCAAATGTAGGCATAAAAAGGACCATAACCTTAACATCAACCAAATTCAGAATAATTACTATAGCCGTCTTTGAAGTATTTTCTATAAACTGATAATAAAAGAAAAATTGAGATCTTTTAATAGCTTATAAGATGACTTCGCTGTTATACTACCCTAAATCTTGTATCTACTTTTACTGTATAAATTAACTCTAAGCCTATTCCTGATAAATTATATTATCAGAAGTTATACAACTTATGAATTATTTAGCTTCACGCTGTATCCCGCATATAGTCGCACAACTCAACGCTGCGCTTAGTCTTGTTACCAAAACGAGAAAATGAAAATAATCAATTATTTCTAATGGGAACCTAACAACACAGCGTGTTCACAATTAGAATCTAAAACGCATTTTGAAATATAATTTCAATAATGATGTTTATAATTGATATTATTCATACAGTATGCTAATAGCAGTGATCGCTGGTAACCACTGGATATAAGCCACGTCATAGATATATCATGTGAAACGTTATATAAATGCTGCATCATTTTATGGTAGTGTTAAATTAGGTTAATAATTAAGGCCGTGGTGGCCGTGACAGTCAATCGACTGGTTGTGGGTTCGATCTCCACTCGAGGAGATGAAATATTTATTTACATTTATATTTTCATTTCTTCGCTCTGGTGACGAGGCAAAGCGCGGCGTTGAGTTCCGCTAATCAACACGCAATGCCTCCAGAACTTGGCGGAAAGTGGGGACAGGAATGTATTAACACTAGGTTCCCTTTGCTTACCGTGCTGTGTGCGGGATACTGTGTATTTTCTCGCTGTGATAATGAGGCAAAATTGAGTTCTGCCGTCGTTCGTCGTGCCGAAAAGAAGCCGTGGTGTGGCAGAATAGACTTTCTCTATACGTGACATTTGTGGTTTCGATTCATAGTCCGGGAAACTCTACTCTACAAATTCTACTTTACTCTTGCAAATTTAACCCACCCAGTGTTCGATTGAGCTGAAATTTGGATTACGACTTCAATTCTGGTGACAATGACATTAAATATAGTCAATATTGTTGTTGTGGCCAGTCGTAGCGCAGGGGAACAAGTGTGCGGCTGTAAACGCTAATGCTAGTGGATTCGATCCCCACTCGAGAATATGAAATATTTATAAAAAAATATATTGTTATTTCTCCCTCTGAAGACGAGGCAAAGCGCGGCGTTGAGTTCCGCCACTTAAAACGCAATGTCTTCAAAATTCGGAGGAAAATGGTGTCTTACACTATGTTTCCCTTGCCTACCCCGCAGTGTGTGGAATACAATGTGATGGTGATTTAATATTATTAATATATCCAAAATGGCCGCAACAACAAAATGGCGGATTATAAATTTTTGCATAATCCACCTAATATGGGTATCAAATTAAAGGGCTTGATTTATAAAATATAATACTATTTTTTATAATAAAAAAACATCTAGAAAAAATATTTAAAAAAAATGAATATTTTATGAAATACATTTATTTGTACCGACCTTAATTGACGTGGACAGATCGACGATAAATATTCATAAAACCAACAAGCGGCTATAACTCACTGCTATTTAAACCTGATGACAACATGTAACACGATTAACTGAGCAAAATTATTTTAGTTTCAATATTTATATAGAATATTAATATTTTTTCAATTAATTTATGATATATTGTAGATGAATATAATGTACGGTATGTAAATGTTACTTTTATTATTTTTTGACATTTTTTTATTTTAGTATTTTTTGTATATGGAGTATATAGTATTTTTTTTATTTTAGGCATTTAAAACCGGCGTTAAGTAGTGGCTTTATGCCACTGCGTTTCGCATCAGGTAATGCCTGGCTCCGGCGCTCAACCCACCTTAAAGGCTGGTAACGTACCTGTAGCTCCTCTGGTGTCGCACGCGGTCGTGGGCGGCGGTAATCACTTACCATCAGGTGACCCAAACGCTCGTTTGCCTTGTCTTTTCCATACAAAAAAAGAGACACTGTGGTTTGTATAAATATTATAGGCAATAAATATTATTATTGAGGCCGACGAGGCGCAGGGTCACAAATGCGCGACTGTAATCGCAGCAGTTATGAGTTCGACTCACACTCGGAGAATGAAATAATTCTGGTAACAACGCAAAGCGCGGTGTTCAGTTCCGCTACTGAGTAGTTTGGAGTGCCTCAATAATTAGACAGAAAGTGAGAAGCGGAGTATTTCATACAAGATTCCCAGTTTAGCAGGGTAGGGGCCCTACGTGCAAAAAACATAGATATAATTATTATATAAAATAGAACTATAAAAAAATTAAAAGTACATCACAACTTACATAACAAACTTCAGACTTCTTCAGTTTCAACCGGATCCCGTAATCAGAACCTAACCAATTCCAATTAAAAAAATAATAATCGAAATCGGTTGGCGGCCTCCTTTTCTTACAGAAGTCGGGAAAAAAACACAATAAATGCTTACATATATTTTTAAAGCATACGCTACTCTTGTGCCCCTATTCGACGACCATCTCTATAATTATATTTTAGTGCCTATAACATTTATACAATCCATAGTGTCTCCATATAAGCTAGAGGCACAATGACTAACTTCTTTTATTTTCACTTAATATAAATTAAAAAAAAATACCTACGCTCAACATGCAATGCAAATTCCGCGGAGAGTGAGGAACGGAGTGTCTTAACACTAGATTCCTTCTGCTTACCTTGCTGTAAACGGGATACACCGTCGAGCTGAAAAACTAAATCACAAAGTTACAATATACTATCAAATCAACCAAAAAAAGAACTTTTAACATTAATCCAAAATTTTTTTTTTAATTTGGTAAGCAGTTAATCCTACACGGATGAGTGGAGCTCACAGTCTCCTGAACTTCGTGAGACGTACTCGCCTCTTGACAGGAACAAACGATGGCTGAAATTACAGGAGCTATCGTTAGAATACGAATACCTACTAAGGACTTGAATGAGAGCGTTTAATGTACTCCAACGTGGAGTAACCTTGGGTGGTTCCTTTGGTTTTCGAGTTTTTGGTTAAGTTTATTTAGAAAATTGGTTTCAGGGATTTATGTCACGAACCAGGGTTAAGGCACCGAACGCTGCTTATTATTATTATATATATTATATATTATTATTGAATAAAAAAAAACATCGCTAATATAATATATATATATATATATATATATATATATATATATATATATATATATATATATATATATATATCTCTATATCTTATAAAATAAGAACGATTTTTTTCTCTGTCTGGCCTTTCTACGCTATCTTCTTCTAAACCACCCAACGGATTTTGATGCGGTTTTCACTATTATGTAGAGTATTTCTCAGGGAAGGATTATATATGGTTTATTATATGTATATTTTATTGTAATTTGACATAAATATGATAAATGTGTATAAAGTCCTATCCGTTGAGACACTTTCACGCATGCGCTGCTTTAATG
>JAATLQ010018189.1:1180-13177 GCA_013421005.1 Heliconius erato x Heliconius himera | reverse complement strand
TTTCTTGTTAGGCTTGAATATGGTTTTTATGGAAGCTCTTCTTAAGATGTTGCCAATCCTGTCTGTAACCCCCTTCACATATGGAAGAAATGCTGGCTGTCTCTCTACTGTGGGTGGCTTGTTGGTTTTCTGACAACGCTGGCGGGGAACTGGCAGCTTGTTCTGATGAAGGCTATTCTTCACCTGGCGAAGCTCGTCCCCTAGGTGTTCAGCGTCGCAGAGGTGGTGCGCTCTCTGAAACAAAGATTTGCCAACGGTAGATAACTGTGTAGGGTGATGGTGAGATTCACCATTGAGGTATCTATTGGTGTGCGTGGGTTTCCTATATACTGTGTGGCCTATTGTGCCATTGGGATTTCTTATGACTAAAACATCAAGAAAAGCTAGGGAATTATTTGCCTGTAATTCTATTGTAAATTTAATACTGTCATTAATAGAATTGAGGTGGTTTAGGAATATATAAATACTGTCCGTAGGTAAAATGGTAAAAGTGTCATCTACGTACCGCTTATATATCCTAGGTAGATAATAATCGTGAAAATCAAAGAACTTATTATTAATATTTAATATTTTCATTTCCTCGCTCTGCTCGTATCTGCTTTGCTCGTATGAGGTAAAGCACAGCGTTGAGTGTTGCCAGTACAGCATACACGTAATACCTCGATAATTCGTCAGAAAATGGAAGACGGATTGTCTTAACACTAGATTTCGTCTGCCTACCTTGCCGTCTGCGGCATACAGCGTGAAGCTAAAAACAAATACACACTTGAAGAGTTTTAATTTACATAAATACACCTATAGCTACTGCGGACATTACTTTATAAAAAAACCAACCAAACAAATCGTAAATATTACACGTGAACATAACACGAACCCATTAGTCTCGAATTCCTGCCTCTTTACAGTAATGCTCCAAAAAAGGGTAAATTTCCATTTTCGATGTTCCATTTAAAATATAATGCTCGGGGTAAAGAGATATAAATAAAAATACAAGTGGGTGGTAAAGTTGAATTGCGCAATGAGTGTTAAAATTAGGTTTTATATATAAATTATAAGAAAAAAAAAATATTATAATATTAAAACTATGATATGATAACACGCCTTGTTAATGAAATGTTAGCTTCGGTCTGTTTCAAAGTATCATTGTCACAAATGTTTAAATGTGTTTTTGTATAATTAATTTTTAAAAAAGTCCCGCTGAGTTTCTTCTCAGGTCTGAGACATTAACTTTAGTGAACTGGTGGTAAATTATTGGACGTTCAAAATATGTGAAGCATGTAACTTCTGATTTTTAATAATATTGGACAATAAAATGCGGCGTTTAGATTTGTTACTGGAACTGGAGCTGAAAATGGAGATCGTCGCATTTTGAAATAAAGCTTCTTTTGCTTATAGAGATATGTGGTATAAAGCGTGTAGTTGCTTCTAGTAATCATAAAATAATGTATTTTTCTTTCGTTTCTTTCTACGTCGTATTCCAAGAAAGTGAAAATAATTAAATATTCTAATTATTTCTTTATAGATTTTTTTTGGCTATACACTGTATCTCGCACACAGGGTAGGTAGAACAAACCTGTGAATCGTGTAAAGACACTCCGTTTCCATGTAGACTCTTACGTTCCCCACTTTCGTCAAATGTCGAATACTCGAGGTATGTTGAGTTCCGCCATTAAACACGTATTTAATAGTGGAACTCAACGCCTCGCTTTGCCTCGTTACCAGAGCGAAAAAAATTAAATATTAAGTAATTAATTCCCCTGAATGGAATTCGAACCTACAACCGTTGCGTTTACAGTTGCAAAAATTGTCGCGCGCAGGAGTGCGCCACGACAGCCTCATTATCGATGATTAATAAAAAAATAATATTACATATTTCACGAATGCAGATTAAATGTCTTTAAATTATTCATTTCAATGGTGATAATATTTATTGTTTGTTATACGTTGTTTTAAATAATTATGAATAATGTATGTAATATATTTATATTTAAAGTATACATTTACGTAATGTTGGCACATTCTATTTTTAATTATTTTTTTTATCTATAACAACTGGTATTTTTCTAATTCCAGCCCTGTTGAATAGATTTAAATTAAACAAAAAATAGATTCTATTATTTCAAAATACTAAGAAAGTATACAATGAAACAACACCAGCGAAATAACTGAACTAATTAGCATTTTTGTCGGCCATGAATTTAATTACAATACAAGATTGCGTTTTCGTCTCACAAGTAGCGACAGGAGGTATATTTATAGGGACATAAATGAAGGAGTTTATTTGGGTTTATTCTGGTTTATTTAAGATGCAACAAAATTTACAAATTTATTTGAGTAGATGAATGGCGTGGAAATTGAAATAGACGGGTGAATAGAAACAAAATTAGGTCGACCTGTGGCAGTTTTGCTTCATTCTATCAAAGTACCACCGACGACACAGCTTTGCCACACTTATCTGTCACTCAGTAAATAAAATTAGCAAAATATATAAATTTAAAAGCGAGGTAGTGATATAATAGGGTCTTATTATATCACTACTTCGTTTTGGCAAAGTGCTTGAAGCTCTTTAACTGCTGTCTTTACGTTACATACATTAACATTTTTTTAGCTTTACGTTGTATTTTGTATGTATCACTGCAGTTTTAGGATACCTAGTGTTAAAACACTCGGTTCTCTACTTACTGTATTGAGTGGTAAAGCTCAAGCGTTGTCCTGTCACTAAAACGCGGAAATGAAAATAAATAATAAAAACATAATTTATCTTTAAATAATAATAAATAAATGAAAATATTTATTCCCCCGACGGGGCATGAAACTCACAGCCTTCGCGTTACACTCACATGCTTGTACTCCTATACTAAAATGTACTTCAGCTTCACGCTGTATCCCGCACACAGCAGGATAGGCAGAGGGAACCTAGTGTTAAGCACTCCATTCCCCACTTTCAGTAACCAGGATTTTTTTTATATTTATCATAGTGTTCATTTTCTTAAGTAGGAGCCACACCCGCAATTGCATTTTAAACAACTGCGATACGTTGGAGTTATTTTTACAAGTTTACAGAGAGATTACAAAATATTGGATGCTGCAAGCATCAAACTGACGAGCAAAAGGGAACAATATATATTTTTGAAATGTGGTACCTTTTCCTTTTACAAATGAAAATTTGTCAGCAAACATGATGCAATTATATATTTTTCTTTCATTAATTTTCCATTTGGCCCTCGAGAGGGTGACTCTAACCAGCGGACAATTGAGACGCTCCGAACTATATCTGAATTCTCAAATCACGATAAATATTTAATAAGCTCCAGAGAAGCACATTAACATACATAATAAAGACATACATAATACCGGTTAAAATTATAACCTTCCTTTACTGTTCATTTCGCAGTCAGGTCAAAAATACTTGCCGAGTATTCGCATGATTTTAACTCAAGACACACGTTCGAAGGATACCTGCTCGCAATTTGATAGTTTTGATGAATGAATAGGTACAGGCGATAGTTCAAGCGTCACCCAAACATCAAATCTAGACAATAAATTTTTGGTTTACTGCGTTTAGTATACTTAATGTCACATTCTCTCTACATGTTCTTAAAGTTTATTGAAATGTTGAGACAAATAAATAATTTAGTGTACGTCAATTTAATAAAAATAATAATTTTCTAATTTGGTCATATTAAAAATTATTATAAGCCCTCAGGGCTAGGTTTTATCTATAATAAAATTCTGATTAGATAAAGCAAGGCGTTAATTACAGCCTCTCATCTTAAAAAATCAACTACACACTGTATCTCGCACATAGCAGGGTAGGCAGAGAGGACCTATAATGGCGGAACTGAGCGCCGCGCTTTGCCTGGACAACAGAGGGAAGAAATTTAACACACGTTCAACAATGTTAATGCGCGAAAAGAGAAATTTCAATTGAACAATACGTTTGAAATGCAGGCCAGCTACCTAGTCCGTACGTACTATGACTATGTATGGAGACCGAGCAAGCGGCCGTCGTTTCCGAAGCACTGCCGGTCCTATTGTGGTCCTCACTGAAATACGACACGTATTACGACACATTTTATGTTTCGCGTCGTACGTGGTACAATTGTTTCATATAAACGTAGTGTTATTTTAACTTACTGTTATATTTCTTTCTTTTTGTAGCTTCACGCTATATTCCGCACAAGGCAGAGTAGGCAGAGTTACTGGATCCGCGCTTTTTCTTGTTACCACTACATAAATTGTAATTTAAAGGTAAGTAGAAGGCAATCGTGGGGCAGTAGCGCAGCGTCTGATTATAAGCGATGGTTATTGGTTCGATCCCTACTACAAGTAAGTGTTAAAATGTGAATTTGAATTATTGTATTCAAGTTATTTCCGCTTATTGCAGACAAATCTCGATATTGAGTTCGGCCATTCAATTTGCAATGACTTGATAATTGTGCAATAAGAGAGAAACTCAATATCATGCACTAAGTTCCCCCTTTTCTAGGATCTTAAAGGATCAAAGACACCAGAGAGAATTGATCTCACAAACGTACTAAGTTCGGAATGCAGCGTGAATAAAAAAAGTATATTTTCCTATTGTCATACTTCTGGCGAACATTTCTGTATGACAACTTATGTCATATATAATGTCATTCAGCTTAGCTCATGGTATTTCTCCTCGTGCTTGAACACGTAGTAGGTTTCAGTTAATTCTGTTTGTGTTCCGTCACAAATAGTTGTTGGATGCAGGTATCTAATGAACGAGGCAGCCACAGCTGTACAGTTTACCATCTGGATTGTTACTTGTTGCCCTTGTAAGTACTAACTTACGTTTACAATTTTTAATGGATTTTTTTGCTAGAATAGACATTGTTAGACTTGTGTATGACTGCTTCATGTTGAAATTTAGTTTAAGCTCAGTTATATTTTGTCTTGTGGAACTTAACGCTGCGTATTAGAACTGTAATTGTATTATTTAAACTTAAATTTAAAACAAAATGTATGTTCTAATTACTATACTTTTTTAAAGTAAATAAATAAATCAACTTAATTATATTACTATATAAATATGAGATACTTAACAATTGTATTTCTTGCATTTGGTAAGTGATTCAGAGTGAAACTAGTATTTAGACACTCCTTTGTCCCCTTTCTGTTCGAATTGCAATAATAGTTGTTGAGTGGCAGAATTCAACGCTGTCATTTGAGACTGCTAACGAATAATTCTTTCTATTCTAAATCTTCTAGTTCTTTATTAATACACGTCACATTTTACTGCATTTGAACTTTCAATATTACAGAAATTTCAGCGTAATAACTAATAATGCAATTTAAACTTAAGTTCTTTACTTAAGTTTAAATTGTATTATTAGTTATTACGCTTTATAATATTTTATAATATTACTATACGCTAGGTCTGTAAAGCTGTATTCCCTTTGCGGTCATAAATTTTAAGCCAAAATTGTTATTATAAGTACTACATGGAGATATTATACATTAACAAGAACATTCTATAATTCTCATACTAACTATAAATTAATAGTTTATGCTCTTAGTGCAATGACCATAGATAGTTTGAATCAATTTTTTATACTAGTTCCGCGTACATTCCTTGTCAATAGGAGAAATTGGAAGAATATGTCAAATGTTTGCTCCAGCAAAGGAGACCAAACACCTTGGGTTTTTTGAAAGATATCGGTCGGTTCGGTATCGTCGTTTGATTATGACGTTTCGAATGTGCGAGTTGAGCGTATATCACATCGCCAATTGTTATTGTGTTCTTACCGGACGCATGTAACGCCGGACGAACTCTAGTTTCATGTTTATAAGAAACACGTTATAAGTGCGCAAAATAAATAGTGCTCTCAACTGGAAATCGAGCCCACAACCATCCTGTCTTCAAGTAGGACGACGTGTTTTTACACCACGCTCCTAATTTAAAGCTGAAATTAAATAATGTTTGTTACAATAATTAAACCTATTATTGGTATGTTCTACAGCGCTCTCATTTGCGACGGCATTGATGGATCGGGCACTTTATTACGGATTGATTCGTTGCTTAAAGCTTAAGTTGGTGAGTCTAAGATATTTCTAGTTTTGCTAACTTCTATACTTAAATGTTCATGCAAAATCTTGCAGACAGCAAGGTAGGGAGGAGGAACCTAGTGCTACGACTTTTCATTCCCCATTTTCTGTAGAATTCTGGAGGTATTGCGTGTTGAATAAAGCAACTCCACGCCGCGCTTTGCTTTGATACCAGAGCGAAGAAAAGAAAATATGAAAAATATCATTCCTTGGAGTAAGATTCGAGCCCACTACCGTCGCGTTTATAGTTACACGCTTGTACTCTTGCGCTACGATGGCATGTACTTGAATTATTTTTTTTTTCTTTTGTCCCTAATATTTTTAACATAATGATAGCAAAGAATGAAAACAAAAAGCGATATAAAGAAAAACGTTGATTCTATTATTATAAATTGGTTATCCCAAATTGGAGACGTTTCAAAATTAGATTAGAAAACAATGTCTGAAAGGGAATTTATTTTACTTGGTCATCGAAATATTGGAGCTATAAATTCTGGCACCTCGATTCTATTGCAGGAACTCGTGTGGTGAACAGGATTTTGTATTTTGAAGCTTTAATATAAAAAAACAGCTTCACGCTGTATCCCGCACACAGGGTAGGCAGAGGGAACCTAGTTTTAAGACACTCCGTTCCCCATATTCTGCCAAATTCTGGAGGTATTGCGTATTGAGTGGCAGAACTCAACGCTGCGCTTTGCCTCGACACCAGAGAGAAGAAATGGAAATATAAATTTAAGTAAATATTTCATCTCCTCGAGTGGGGATCGAGCCCACAACCAGTCGGTTTTACCAGTTACACTTTATGCCGCTGCGCTACGACTGGCCTCAGCTTCAATATAATTAATGATAAATCCATTGTCATCGTGGGAAATTGTGACGTTGGTTGGTCGTGAGTTCCAATTCAAATATTTCAAGGTATATTAGTATTTGTAATATTAATGAAGTCATACATAATCTAAATAAGTACATAATTTGTTAACCTGTCAATGTAAAAGAAGACGGACTAAGATATTATAAAACTAAGCTATTCATATATTTTTTTAAATAAATGAAAGGATCCCAAAAATAGCAAAGTATTTTGACAAAATCTAGTGTCAAAACATTCCGCCCTTCTCTTTCTCATCAAATTTGAGATAAAGTATGTTGAATGATGAACTTAAGCTGTTGACTTCTAGAAAGTAAAAATAATTTATTCCTTCGATTGCGGGTAGAACCCGTAACCATTGTATTTTAAGGCAGAATCTTGTCAATAAATCTTTTTTTGTTCCCTATCTATTACACTCACAATGTTTTTAAATACAAATATTTAATTTACTCTTGCGAGTTCCACCTAGTGTCTGTAATGGGTCTGCTCCGCTCAAGGTGGAAACCGGGTTTTATATTAAGGTTTTTTTATTTCCTTAAAGTAATAAGATGAAGTACGGGGTTAAATTGCACCACTTAACGCGCTATGTCTCCTATTCTAGGGGAGAAGCGGAGAAGGGAGTAGCTTAAGTTTATTCAGCTTATCACGTTTGGCCTAGCTACGTTTTATATTCAAATTTAATTTGAGGCCACTGTGGTCCCGTGACACAATTATTATTTTTTCTGCTTCGATTTCTATTCAGGGAAATGAATTATTTTTATTTCTTTGATCAGGTTACAAGATAACGCTCTTCGTTGGGCTACAAAATAATTATAAAATGAAACCAAAATTAACAAAATATTCTTATTTATGTAGGTATTATTTGCAATTTTCTTATTGATATTAACATTTACGTTTTATTAGTACGATGCGAATAAATATCTATCCAAAAGTGGAAATAACACAAATATTTAAATTTAAAAATCAGTTAAAGTGAAATATTCAGACCTACAAAAAACATTAAACAAGTCTGTTTTTATTTGTTGTTTTTATTTTACTTTATTATTTTGTATTTTATATTATTCAAAATACTGATCTTTTATAAGATTATGTTAATTATGTGTATTAGGTTGAAAAGCTAACATCTTTTACTGGAAAAATGATCTTGGTGTAAGCAAACAGAGCTTATGTTTCTCCAACATAAGTTGGTATATCTGATGCCTCGTTTAAAATTATTGTTATTAAAATAGAAGCCTTGAGCTTATCTTGAGATCTTATCTTTCCTATCTTTCAAGATATAACTATAAAAAAAATATGGTTAGTAATATTAGATACTCTACAGAATTAAGATCAGTTATTATATGAGCTTGGTTCGGCTTGTGCCGTAAACATATTTTTATATTCTTGTTTTTGTAAGCAGATTAGCTTTTGTGTCTTAGAAAACATATGCTTGCACCCTAATAATAAAATAAAACAAAAAATATAGAGGTGTCTCTTATGTACCATTATGTATATAAATTGCACGTTTAAAAATATATATTTGTACATACACATAATTTGATTTCTAAAATATCAACAACTGTTTGAATTTTCAATACAAAAGTAATGTCATGCTGAAATTATCCCGCAAAAGTCAAGCAATTGTGATACGTGGTTTTGTATCGTTCAAATGGAAAACTGTTATATTTGATCCGGAACGGATGTTGCCCATTCACTTTGTTGTGGAAAAAGCAACTAATTAAGCGGATCCTGCGACCCTTATTTTCCATTCCGAACCTTTTAATATTAAAATTATTAAGAGATTTTATGGCAAGCATCACTTACAAGTCAAGCTTATATGACTATGGTAATCCCGTTTTTTAAATAAGTATTTTTTTTCACCTTTAGGATAGGTAAAAAAACTAGGTGATCAAGAACACACCGTTTTCCACGTGTGATTGTAAACATGATTCGGTTGTAAGTTTGATGCTAACTCTGGGAAATTCATATCCCTGCTCTGGCATGAGAACAAGCGGCGTTAAGTTCCGCTAGTCAACACCTAAAATCTCAAAATTTTTGCAGAAATTGGTACATTTTCCTATCTATCATGCTATATGCTCGATTAAGAGTGTAACTAAAAACACATTAGTAAGTATTTCGACTATATTATTCCATATTATTCCATTCCATAGAAAGTAAATCTCACAGACGGCACTCGTTAATTTTGTCTATAGAACAATATCTATGTTAAATTGCACAAGTAAGAGCGTTTCTACAGAATTTGTGTGACAAATGTGACGACGGATATACGTGACTATTTTTTTCGTCACATCACTATGAGTGCGATAGAATTGGAATAACTGTAACAAGGGCTCTCCAATAAAACGTGTTCTTATAACACACTAAAAGATTATTTTTTATCTTGACGTTTTTCTGCCAGTTTCAGTGTAAATAGTAAGTAACTACTAATACATTTAGTCAAACTGTGTATTGTATGGTAGAAATAAACGTGTTATTTTCAATTTAACTAAAAATAACTTTTTAAGCTTTACGTTTTAGGTATGTAGCGAGTAGGCAGAGGGAAAATGGGAACCAGGTTAAGACATTTCGTTCCTGTTAAGACACTGTGGTTTCCTTAATTTCCTCCAAGTTCTAGAGGCATTGCGTGTTCAGCGGCGGAACCTAACACCGCGCTTTGCCTCGTTACCAGATGATGAGCGAAGAAATATAAAATTTAACCTAGAAGAGTCCCGTATACTATTATCAATTTGTCCAAGAATTATGAAATGAAAATATACTTTTAATTATATCAGGTTATTGAGAGATAAATTGGGCGTTGCCCTGCAAAAAGTAAGTACGGAAATAAGAATAATTCATTTCCCCTAGGCTATTCGAACCCAAAACCATCATGTGAATAGACTCATAACGCCACAATAACTTCATGAGACTAATAGTACCAAAAATCTATTTTTTTTTAATATATTTTGACTTTAATATAATAAAAAAGTTTTCAATTCATATGAGCGAAACGAGCATCTTTACAACGCGGGCGTGAGAAGTTAAGGAGGTTTAAATTTATAATATCTGACCTTTGTGCGGTGCGATTTACTGTTTGGGACTATGAATTATTTTACGACTGAATAACTTTACAAAGAATCCAGAGTTGTTCTGACCCGGCTGCGGCGGCAGCTGTAAATACTGTATAGACACATGAAATAAGTTTACAGATTAGTCGTGGAGCAGAGGCTTAAGCATGGGACGGTAAACGCGACAGGTTGTAGGTTCGAAGGTCGTTCGAGGAAATGAAATAAATAATATTTTAAATTCTTCGCTTTGATTTCGAGACAAAAAAACTATTGATTAGATTTTACTTTACTGTTGTATTAGTTTTTTTTTTATGGAAAAGACACGGCAAACTCACGTTCGGGTCACCTGATGGTAAGTGATTACCGCCGGCCTCGACCCCGTGCAACACCAGAGGAGCCAGTGGAGTGGGTTAGGGTTATAATAAAAAGTTTGGAACTAATTGTTTTATAGATTTATTTCGTGTGAATTGCGAGAAGTATTTGAGAGTGACACTTGAATTCAGTGTCTAGTAAAATAAAATAAAAAAAACAATAATAGTAGAAAAAACTAAGTTAATGACAATTTGTTGTCATTATTATTTTCAGCTTAACGCCCGCATGTAGCAGAGGGAGATTGGTGTTGACTGGAATCTAATGTTATAATATTTCTAAGCTATGATCGATTCTAAAATTGTCAACTTTACGAAAATTTGTATTAGCTTACATTAAGTACTATAGGAGATTATAACTGGAACAGAGATTTAAAGTAAACTTGTAGGCAGATGGGAGTTGTTCAATCCATTCACTTCACTGGGATTGGAATTTTAAACAAGGAAACTCAGTAGAGTGTTTCACTTTATTAAGATTGTTTGGAGTTATCTAATTAATAAGTGAGGTAAAAATTATGTCATATGTGTTTAAAGTTGAATGATGATTTCCGCATTCATTGAAAATTTGAAAACACAAGCATAAAGTAAATTAGTGGATTTGCTATTCGATTTAAGCATTATATGGTAAGTCAGTATCGCAACGTTATTTATTTGTTGAGTTACTATTACTTATTTGTAGCGCTACTCAACAAGTCAACAGGCAACAGTGTCCTAACACTAGGTTTCCTCTACTTAAACTGATATATGAAGCTAAACAGTGTGAAGAAAAATATCAAAGCTGATTTGATTTAGCTGATTTCATTTATTTTATAAAGAAAAAGAAACTAATTAGTGCGGTAACACAAAAATTCCATGTTTTCCTGTTTCCGCATGAACTTCAGGATATCGTCTCTTAGTGTTGGGGACCTACCAATTTTTAACCTCTGTCTGTACCGCTTGTGTACTGTCAAGCAGACACTCAGTAACAGAAGTTTTCCACTTTTCTTTAATATAAAAATGAAATTCGTCTCGTCGTCGGGTGACCATTTTGAATTATACGATATAACGTTGTCAGCTTGTTCATTTCTTTTTATAGAAAACTCACCGCCAAGTCTCGTTGCGGCGGAGATTTATTATTTATTTTATTTTAATTTAATTTTTAGACGTTCGTCAGTCGGAGGTCTCAAGATTTTGACGAAAAATGGAAAAAGAAACTGTTTTAATATTCATTTCTTGGGTTTTTCCTGCCTACTCTGTTATCTGTAAAATACAATGCGAAGCTGGAAAAAAATAAAAGTATGTAAATACTTGAAAAACTGATCTAGATAACTTTGTAAATCACAATCACAAAGCGAATAAGCTTGTCAGCTGTATAGAAGTGCTCCCAAGTAATATTATCTGGAAAGGCGTCTGCGTTTAACTGTGTCTAAGTGGATTATATCTGGTTGATTTGACAAAACGAGTCCTGAAATAGAGAAGCACATTTATTTAAGGTTTTTTTATGGGGAAAAAATCTGTAAATATCCTGATTTTTGATCAGGTAAGGGCCAAGTTCTTGTGCACTCTAAATATGTACATATATGTGGCAAGTTTCGAATTATTACCATCGCATAGTCAGCGTTTTCAATGTTTTTATTGACTGTACTCGTATATAAATTCTTCATTCATTTTT
>JAATLQ010018134.1:39994-56369 GCA_013421005.1 Heliconius erato x Heliconius himera | reverse complement strand
TTTTATTACTAACCCTCTGTGTATGTATATAATGTATATATAATTAATTTTTTTTGTTTTTTATAGGTGAAGGCAATTTTTAACTGGATCTTTTTTTTTAACATGCATTCTCCTATTGTGTAACATTATCTCTTTTACCGTACAACCTCCTTCGTGTTTTCTCCATACAACGTGACATTGGCGAAGTGATATGTGCTCTACTGGCACACTCGGAACGCCATAATCAAAGATCCTAATCCCATAATGTATAGGGTAACCACGATTTTTTCTATGCTAAAAAAATTATATGAATTTTAGTTTACCTTCAAACTGTAGGCCTCGTATGAGGAAATGGGCAGAAAGAATCCAGTATCAAGACTCTCTATTCTCCTCTTTCAGAACCATTTCATGATATGGCATGTAGTGTCAGAACTCAATGCTTCGCCTTTGTATTTTTAAAGAGAAATGAAAGTAAATAATCGGTATTGGTTTTCAGTGATAATCGAATCCATAGCTGAACTCTAAAGCTAAACTAAACATATTAAATCTAATAAGGTTCCTATATCTTTTAAAACAACTTTACCTCTACATGAATTTGAATTCGTAACCTTTAGTTACACCAAACTATAACGAATAGCATTGTAGTCTGATTTGCACTAAGCCACGACGATTCTCAAGAATAACAAGAAATTATTATTATTCTTCACTTGTTGTATAAATTCCTAACAATTATGTGTTTACAATGAATTCCGTATATAGATGACGAGTACGTTTATAGTACAGATACATATATACATACAAACATGTTAGTCACCGATTATGTATGTGTCATACAGAAGTTACTTCTATCATTTTTTTTCTCATATTCACCCTGTATCGAACCTTTCGCGTTTATAGTCACACTTGCCCTTGCACCACTGATTTATATAATTTAAATAAAATTTTCATATTGTTAAAATAATAATTATGCGTTTAAATTAGAATTGCATATAGTTGATAATTGTACTATACTCTACTTTATACTTATATTATACAGCAGAAAAGTTTGTTTCGTTGACCGCGCTTATCTCAGGAACTGGTACGAAATGTAATTGAAAAAATATATTTGCTTTACATAGTCTATAGACTATATTACATCACTTAGGAAAGACAAATACTTATTTAGAAAACATGGCCGGTTTCCAGTAGGCACGGGTTCGAGTCCCGCTACGTTCAAACTTTTATAAGTTTTCTAAATAAGTATTTATCTTTCCTAAGATTCCTCTTCCTCTTCACTGCAGGGTAGGTAGAGGGAACCTAGTGTTAAGACACTCCATTCCCCACTTTCTGCCGAATTCTGGAGGCATTGCGTGTTGAGTTGCAGAACTCAACGCCGCATTAAAAACTAGTAATTACATAAAATTTAAATTACATAATGGAAACTCAATATATAGACTTCGATTTGAATCGACTATCATCGTTTAAAATCGATCACCTTAACTAACTACAGCTTTAAAAGCGGTAACATTTAATTATTTAAAAAATATAAAAGGATCAAACCCAGTATTGGATAAAAGGATTTATATTTTATGCTTCAAATTTTAAAAGCCTGGTGGCTGTAATAAAGCTTCGGCTTTTTGAATGACAATATACGGGACCGCCCACGGTACATCCGGTGACGATACACCGCGAGTTCAGCCTGGACCGGTATAAGCATAGACTTAATTACTTAATTCAATTATATGTATTTATATAGAATAGAATGAATCTATAATATGCATATTTTAAAATCAAATTAAATTAAATCAGCTTCACGCTGTATCCCGCACACAACAGGGTAGGCAGAGGGAACCTAGTGTAAGACACTCTGTTCCCCACTTTCTGCCGAATTCTGGGGGCATTGCGTGTTAAGTGGCAGAACTAAACGCCGCGCTTTGCCTCGACACCAGAGCGAAGAAATGAAAATTTAAATGTAAATAAATATTTCACTTCCTCGAGTGGGCATTGAACCCACAACCAGTCGATTTTACAGTCACACTTTGTGCCTCTGCTCCACGACCGGACTGAATGTATATTTAAATTTATTTTATTATGATGAGTGTACTTTTTGTAGATGAAAACCGTTTTGTTTATATGAAAATATGTAATGATAATATTCGTACCTGGTTACTTTTACTATTTTAAATGAACTTATTCATCTTATACCCGATTATACCGGCTTAAGAGTTTCATTTAATATGAAGAAATATGCTTGTAAGTAAATAAATGAAAAAAAAACTTGACTATGATATAAACTCTCTAGTATGTAAATTATAGTTCTGTTATATAAATACAAATTAAATTCACAATTGGCTCATTCGAATTTTGTAGCCACAAAGATAAAGTTAATCAATTCCCTCATGCTGGATTCGAATACACGACTGCTTCAATAAATAAAAATAATTTTATTAGCCCTACCTATTAACATAGATCGATAAAATACTTTTTCTTTTTTATATCTTCTTCCAAAAAATTAAAAATATTTATAATAAACCGTTATCAAGCTTTCAAATGACAGCTTTAAGCTTTAAAAAAAAACATTTATAAAATCTATAATCAAAGCATATAATGAATACAAATTGGCTACATCATTTAATTATCATCCCAGTCTAATACAGTTCGGCCATCAAAAACCGATAAAACTGTACAAACGAGAAAGAATTTGTAGGCTCTTTTATTATAATTATTACGATTCAAGACAGTCACATATGCATATAGATGACTTTTTATAATAGAAACACAATCTACCTATTTACGTATTAATTACGTCATGGTGCAGTGGTACCTGCGTGTGACTGTTAATGCTACGGTTCTGGGTTCGATTGCCATAAAAAGCACGGCGTTGAGTTCCACCACTCAACGTGCAATGCCTCGAGATTTCGGTTCAACGGAAAGTGGGGAAAAGAACTAACATTATCTCTTTGAAATTCGGGGGGTCAGGAGAGAATAGTGTATATTTAATTAGTTTGAGTCAATTTATGACTTATTATGTTCACAGTTTCTTTCAACATCCAGTTTTTTTACTTTTGGCCTGCTATGAGAATAAAAAATCATTTTTTTAGAGTTCTGTACTCAAAGGATAAAACCAGATCTTACTATCGAGACTCCACTGTTCATCTGTCTGTCTGTCACCAGGCACCAGTTAGACAGTTGATAATTATTATTTAATATTATATATATTATTATAACTATTATATTATATTTATTAAATATTAACACTACATTTACGTTGCCACTATAACAACAAATACTAAAAAGGAGAATAAGCCAAATATAGGGGTTCCTATACAATAAACGTGTTTATTAAGCTTTTCGTTATTATAAATTATACAGTGATACGGAACTCTTTGAGCGCGAGTCTTACTCGCACTTGGCCGGTTTTATTTTAATTTCCGCTTACTTTGTGCTATGATTGTAACCCAGTGGTGCATCTAAATCATAATACATACATCTAAATACTTCCTAAACACAGTTTCGATTTCTTATAACCGTTGATTGCGTTACCATTAACAAGGCCTTAAAAAATAGAATGAATACTCCATAAAATAAAATACACAAGATAAATATGATTTCTCTCCTAAAATCGGAGAGTAGATACATTTAAGAAGCCGCTGCTTACATTTCGTAATCCATAATACTAAACATATTCAATACACAACACAATACATGGCTGTCAAGTTATTTGACAAGCGTGACAGATCTACCTTATGCCCGAGCATACATACATATATTGAAAATGTACATTTCCACGTCGGTGAAGCATTAGGCACACCTATTACGATCTCGTAGAAAGGCAGTGCCAGCCATAACAGCCGTCCAACCTTTCTAAGAAACGGAGATAAGGAACAACTAATAAAATACGAATCGCCAAGAAAATGTTTACGACATCTAACCTGCGACACGACTAAATTGAAAATCCATTCAAATCACTACAACAATGTTTGTTGTGCGCTAGCTTCTTAAATTGGCAGTCTTGTGTCGATAGCGTTAAAAGTTAGTTTGGTTCAGTTTCAAAGTTTTGATTCAGTAAACGTATTGTTCTTATAACTATGTCAAGAATGGGAGAGGCGTAGGCAAAACACTATCAAACGCTGACCTTTCCATTAGATACTCGATCTCTATTTTATGGGTTTGCCTCTAGATATTTCAAATGATAATACGTTTTAAAGAGCCAAATGAATTGCTCGTATAGCTTCATCTATTTCCACTAAAATACAAATGTAAAAAATAATTCAAGATGAAAACTATATAAATATTTATCATACTTTCAAAAATCTGTTGTTGAAATAATAAGTAATTATGAAATCTATACAAGTAAAATATATTTAATAAAAATAGCTTCACGGTGTATTCCACACATAGTAGAGTAGGCAGTGGGAACCTGGTGTACATTCCATCCCCCACTTCCCGCTGAATTTTCGAGGCTTTGCGTATTGAGTGGCGAAACTCAACGCTGCGCATTGCAGTGTTACTAGAGAAAATATTTACATTTCATTTCCCCGAGTAGGAATCGAACCCACAAACATCGTGTCTTCAGCCACAAGTTTGTGCCACTGCGTCACTAAATATAATACAATAATTCTTAAAAATTAAAGCTGCAGAACCATGTCTTATAGGACATTACTTTTCATTGATTTCCTGATTGCTTCGATTAATTGGTACTTTACAGGCAATAATAAGAGAATGTATTAATTTAAAAGCTCATAATTGAGTATAGAAGTTAAAAGGTTAAAAGGTTTATTTCTAATTAAACTGAACAAACCTCACTAATACCAAAACTATTTTACTATTTTAAAAAATCAGTTTCTTGCTGTATTTCACATATAGCAGGGTAGTCAGGGGGAACCCAGTGTTAAGACACTCTGTTCTGTATTTTCCACCGATTTTTTCGACATATAGTGTGTTGATTGGTGGAACTTAACCCCGGACTTTTGCCTTATTGCCAGAACAAAGAAATGAAAATATAAATAAATAATAATTCATTCTCCCGAGTTATAATCGAACCAACTACTGCCATCTTCAGCTACACGCTTGTGCCACGACGACGTCCTGACCAAAACTATTAAAAAAATAAAAATAAATAAATCAGCTTCTCGCTGTATCCCGCACACAGCAGGGTAGGCAGAGGGAACCTAGGGTTAAGACACTCCGTTCCCCATTTTTGCCGAATTCTGGAGGCATTGCGTGTTGATTGGCAGAACTCAACGCCGCGGGAGAGAGCGAAGAAATTGAAATATAAATTTAAGTAAATATTTCATCTCCTCGAGTGGGGATGGAACCCACAACCAATCAGTTTTACAGTCACACCTGGCCACGACTGGCCTCAACTATTAACAATTGAATATATCGTAAACCACATTTTAAATTGACAACATTGCAATATAACAAATATAATGTAGCATTAAGCGTTTCATAAGACTAGAATTTTACGTCATCACTCCATACGTTTTGTGTAGAGATCAGCGAAAGCATACCAAGTATATAGTTACATGGTTTGAATATCAAACGATATTAATAGATTATCTGTGGTTTTTTTTTTCAATATTTATAGACCATTGTAGTCGGTAAGGGACGTACATCAGCTTATTATTTCGGTCTGTGGCCCACGTGGGGAGAATATGGAATGGTCGCCAGGTAGGTTTGTTGAACTTGGTTGGAATTAACAAATTGATTGTTTCTTTGACTGTTGTGGTGCAGTGGTACACTGTTGTAAGGAGGTATTGTATTGTTTTCTCAATATGAAATTTTCGAGATTTCGGGAGGTATGTGAAGAACGGTAAGTCTTTACAGTTGAGTCTCAGTGTCTACTCTACTATGGGAGAAGAAAAGTGAAGTTGAAAAGGATACACATTTCTTTTGCAATAAACCAAATTGATTTTAACTAACAATTATATTTAAATTTAAGTACAGCGGTTGTTTTTATTTAGATTTTTATTTATAATAAAGGAAATCACATTAAGACACATTATTTAAAAAAAAACATTTCGAAGAATTAAATCGTTTAATAGCTTTTTCTCAACATCTTACAATTCAACATCAATTTGAAATTTAAATTGCAATATAATGTTAACTTTCTTTTACGATCCTAATTTAATCCTAATTGAAACCCATTTAAGCTCCGCTTTTCGCTCAATTTTCGAAACATAACCGCGCATTTTTTTTATCCAGGAAAAAAGAGGAAATAATTTCCGCAACTGGAAATCGAACTCACAATCATCACACTTACAATCAGGGACGAACAGTCTTTAAAAAAAACATTTAAATTTAATCGACATATATCTCCGCCTAAACATTCAGGAAACATAATACAAAATATAAAAATATATATTTAAAAATCTCACCTTGCCTTTCTGGTTCAGGTTATTATGAAAATATAAAATTATCACCATACACCCAAATATTCAAACAAATTCTATAGCAAGAAATACATCAAAACAGCTTTGCAAGACAATCCTTCATAGATAGATAGATAAAAAAAAACAGCTTCACGCTGTATCCCGCACACAGCAGGGTAGGCAGAGAGAACCTAGTGTAACACACTCTGTTCCCCACTTTCTGCCGAATTCTGGAGGCATTGCGTGTTGAGTGGCAGAACTCAACGCCGCGCTTAGCCTTCAAACAGAAGCAGAACAGAGCGAAGAAATGGAAATATACATTTAAGTAAATATTTCATCTCCTCGAGCGGGAATCGAAGCCACAACCAGTCGGTTTTACAGTCACACTTTGTGCCGCTGCGCCACGACTGATAGATATATAGATAGATACAATTAAAGCAAACAGAAGCATGTTAAGATAAGAAAAATCTAAAACACGCTATTCCTATCCACAGTAGTGGCTAACACAGACGTAAACCTGCATCTGCAATACGCCGTAGATGGGTCTAACGCTATGCAGTTAATACGCAATGCAATTGCTCACGTTGATTTCATCGGCGTTCGCTTGGCGCACAATTTGTTGTGACTGACGTAGCAACAGGTGTTCTATACTATATGCGATACGATATTTTTTTTAGATTTATATTGTATTAGGTGTTTAGAAGGGGAGGTAGAGGAAGTTTAGTGTTAAAATACTCCGTTCTCCACTCTTCGTCCAATTTTTGGGATATTGGTGCTGGGTGCTGGGATCGTGTTATCAGAGCAAAAAAAATAATTCAATTTATCTTACTTCCAGGATAGCAGAACTGGCAGAGAAATCTGAGTGTTAAGTCACTTCAACATTTCCTTTCTTTCTTTCTTTCGTGTGTGTACTTTAAATCAATGATTATAATTAGTTGCGATACCTCCAGAATTCGGCAGAAAGTGGAGAACGATGTATATTAACACTAGGTTCCCTTTGTCTACCCTGCTGTGTGTGGGATGCAGCGTGAAGCTGATTTATATTTTAATATAAATAGTTATATTAGTAAGGACTAACTCTGATTTTATTATAAATAGTTATATTAGTAAGGACTAACTCAGTATAATCGTGTCGATATCTGATCGCACAATGTATACACCTCCACATGCGCACGCGTTTCCTTGTTAGGTACCAAGTGCAGGAAATCGTCCATAATGCATGGTAATGTACTGGATAAATCTAAGCTCATTTATAACAAGTATGTAAAGACTGATTTACATATTTATGAAGGCAAGTTTACGTGGACTGTTGTACTGTTTTTGTTCATTTTGTATACCATCTTGAGTATATATATATATATGGCAGTGATCATTTGACGGAGTGAGGTTTTGATGATAATTTGTAAGTTTGATCGATCTTTGCCAATATTTGATGATAGTTTCTTCTTGTTTTGGTTTACGATTGATCTCAAGACAGAGAAGACGGCAAACGCTATGGACGGAGAACGCCAAACGCTATGGTCTCTGTATACGTCTTTTGCCTCGCCCACTCTATAACCTCTACATACATATCCTCTTGAGAGTCTTCTTGTGCTAACGTGACCTTCAGTATAAGCGTCGATTTCTACTTTAGGGTAACTTGTTTTCTCTGTTCAAACGAGATAAATAATTCCAGCGTAAGATCTAAATAATAATGCTCGTGAAGAGGTGGAAAATAACATATCTTATACTCTCCCTTTGCTAATCTTACTAAATTCGAAGGATATGTCCAAGATACCAATGATATATATGGAGGTAGAAATTTTATGAAATTAAGTAACAACTTCTTGAAACGGTGAGATTGTTAAATATTTTTTTTTTCTATATTTAAACTAACTAAAAAATACCTCAGTTTATGCGATTTCATTTTAAAAAGTTATATTCCTCTTGTCTATACTAAAATTGACACTCTCTAAAGAGTAATCATCATCTTTAAGCTTATGATATTTTTTGAATCAATAAGTACTAGTACTTTAAATAAGAAGAAGTAAGACACAACTTATAAACTCGTGCCAGCCATTTTATTGTGGAACCAAAAGGAGCTTTTTTTAGACCTTATAATCGAGAATTTTGCTTCTTGTTAGATAGAATGAATTAAACTAATAATTTTAGTTATAGTTTAGTAAGCATTTTCAGAAACAGGCATATATAAAAAAATATTTGTAAAAACAAAAACCCCGACTGCATAAAGCTAAAAAGAAAATGAACAAGCCCAATAGTTTATTAGGATTAACAGTCGGGACCTCTTTAAACTATGCGGGGTTCCTGGTAAAGATTTTATTGATTGAAGAATTACTTATAGGTCCCGACTGTTCCTGTACCTTCCTTAGCAGTCGGGAAAAAAAAAACATTCACGCGCTTCCCGATATAGTAGAGTTGACAGAGGTAAATTATTGTTAAGACACTCGGTTTCTCATTTTTTTCTCAATTTTCGACATATAATTTGTTAAGTAACAGAACTCAATGCCACGCGCCACCGACTGTTACAGTCAGAATTTTTTTCACGCTCTTTCTCGCATGAAGTAGGGTAGGCAGATGGAATCTAGTGAAAAAACAAGTCGCTCCCTTCCATTTCAATATTTAAGTAAAATTAGAGGTTGTAGTTTTAAATTATTATCATATAACAAGGCTGTTTCATAGGATGTAACCCTTGTTAGCTTATTTATGAAGTGATTGTTTACGACATCGACTTGACGTGTTTGCTGGCCATTTATCGAAGATTCCTAAAGATTTATATAGTGATTATCTGTTGTGTTATTTCTCGCTAGCTATATATGTAATCTACTACTATGTCGGTTTGTTGGTTGGTTTTATGTTTAGGAATTCGTCTTTTTTCCACGTTGTATCCTGCATTTAGCAAGAAAGCCAAATCATTTATATCATTTTAAATCTCTAGTATCTAGAGCGAAAGATTGAAAATATTTTTTAACATTTTCCAAGTGTTATTTCACATTTAGGAAATAAAAATACTTCTTAAGAGAACGTATAAAAAAATTTAACGTAGCGCTATTTGAACCTGCACATCTTTGGAAACCGTCCAAGCGCTCAGACCAACTAATTTTGAACCAAAATTGAGAGCGTATGGTTTAGTTGGTCAGAGCGCTTGGACGGTTTCCAAAGATGTGCAGGTTCAAATAGCGCTACGTTAAAATTTTTTATACGTTCTCTTAAGAAGGATTGAAAATGATTCATTTCCCAAAATAGGAATCGCACCTACAACCCTCACGTTTACAGAAAACGCAACCACTATGTCATTACAGTCCTAGATTTGTGTAATATCGCAGTATATTATGTGAATACAACAACTCTTTGTGTGTAATAAAAACGAAATAAAATAGAACATATGCCTACCTAACCAGAAAAAAATAGTCATACTTTATACGTATAAATAAATCGACGCCTATCAAAATAGAACTGTGTATAAAAAAATCATTAACTTTAATTGTTTAAATAAAAAAGTGTATATTAAATTACATAAACGTTATTCAAATTCATTGTAAAAATTTACGTAGGTAAACCTTATAAGGTTATAAAAATACTTATAAGAAGCCGTCGCGGCACAGTGGTACAAGCGTGTAACTGTAATTGCGACGGATTGGGTTCAGTTTCTTCTCGGGGAAATGAATTATTGATTATTATGAATATTTTAAGAGGCAAAAAGTGTGACTGTAACCGCGACTGGTTGTGGGTTCGATCCTCATTTGAGGAAATGAAATATTTATTTAATTTTATATTTCCATTTCGTCGCTCTGGTGTCGAGGCAATGCCTGGCGTTGAGTTCCGCCACTCAGCACGCAATGCATCCAAAATTCGGCGAAAAAGTGGAGAACAGAGTGTCTGAAAACTAAGTTCCCTCTGCCTACCCTGCTGTGTGCGGGATACAGCGTGAATCTGATTTAATTTTTTTTTGTAAAAAATATACTTCCATATAAAACACTCGTACAACTTAACCAAAATTGTTTGAAATGTTAAAATAACAATAAGATTTATACTTTAGTGCCTCGTGATATTTAGTAATGCGCCCACGCAGGGCGTTTCGATGAGTGTCAAATTTCTACCTCATATGCTAACAATATGTACATATAGGCTCGTATTCTGTAATCTACTGTGCATACATTTTTTTTAATACTATTATTTTCATATATTTACCTATTGTGAAAAAAATTTTGGATGGTATGTACTTGAAATGTATTTTCTTGTTATGTGTAAGAGAGTGGGGTAATATCACATATTTTTTATTTTATTCTAAGTCAAACATTCGAACCGTAGTGTTCTAGATTTTGGTTTTTTTTTATATGGAAAATGACTAAAAAGCAACAAAATTATTGTCGAAATCGTTTGGTAGAATATAGTATGTAATAATTTTTGTAATATATTATTATCAAATTATTTTGAACACAATTAAATAAATTATATTTTTAAACTAAGTTAAATATATATAATATATTCTAAAATATTCACAAAATACGCCGTTCGCCTCATAAGACTTACCTCATATTTTGTCAAATTAGTACCAACTTTATTAAGAAAACATGTATGTAGAAGATATTGGCCGATTATAGTACAATGTCAGATCCTTTAATAATAAAATTAAAAAAAAACTATATAATAAACATGAAATATTTATTTCATTACAAAAAAATATAAATTATATCAAAATAAACCGTTAAAACGGTTGCGTTTCACTACTCGAGACGTCATTCGCTTCACCTGATATATCAATCAAGGCAACTTTGTTGCGTACATCTACTACGAACGTATTCGATACTCACTATAGTTATAGAAAATAAAAACGGAATTGCAAAAAGAATTATTCCAAATACTTCAGCAGCTGTAGTAAAACGGGTAAGAACTATAAAATTACAATGGTAGAGACAGAGATTGTGCTGGTATTTCGTACTTGCAGGTTATTTTTTAAGTTTTATCGTGAAATGCCATCGGCGACATTGTTTTCGATTATATGCTGTTGTATTTTGCATATAAAATAAATTTAAAAAAAAATCAATTAATGCGTTCCATCCATCAAAGGCCAGAACATAATTAATGTTCCAGCTGTTCCACATAAATATTGTTAATAATATTGTATTGAATGACATCCAAATGGCTTGTTAGAACATTTCATTTTTTAATTAAACAAGACATAGGTACATATTTGGAACGAAAATATATGTTTATTTAGTTATAAAATTTTATGTAATACTTTTGTATTTTTTTTTACATTTTTATGTATATTTTTGAAGTACTTTTTAAGGGCAGCAGAATAAAAGTTTTTTTTCTTTTCATTATATAATGTATCTTGAGTATTATATAGGTTCTATACCTTAGTAGGTATATCTATAAAGTAGGGGACTGCAGTCTCTCGATGGAAACGTAACAGTCGTGGCGCAGTTCTTCGCTCTGATGTCGAGATTAAGTGCGGCGTTGAGCCTCCAGAATTCGGCAGAAAGTGGGGAACCGAGTGTCTTAACACTAGGTTCCCTCTGGCTACTCTGCTGTGTGCGGAATACAGCGTGAAGCTGATCTCCTTTTAAGCAAGTAATACAGGCATGTATTAGGAGATTCCGCTCTTCCTATACAATATCTAAGATATCTGCTTTAATATTCAACACAATAAACATTTTACAATTAAAATAAGCTAACTTCTTTATACATAAGTTTGGTTAAGAGCTATGAGTACGTAATAAACCTATATCTATATCAAAATGCAATCTTATATTCTAAAGTGAGCCATCAACTTAATTTCAAAACATCCATTAAATACAAAGCGAAGTCAAAATGGGTATTAATTTTAAATGTTACAAATGGTCTTTAATGATAGTCAGGTTATAATAATGACTATATATCATATTATAGTGCGGAATAACGAATAATGAAATTTGCATAAATATCCTTCGGCTTATATTAGACTCATATTCTAAACCTTCGCCACGCCCTTGTTAATGAAGCATCATTAGAGCCAGAATCTATATCTAAGCTGTGTTAGTGTTTATAGACTCTATATATGTTTTTAAACTTCACGGTATATCCCGCTTGTAGCAGAGTAGGCAGAGGGATCCCAGTGTTAGGGCACTCCGCTCCCCACTTTCTGTCGAATTCTGGAAGCATTGTGTGTTGAGTGACGGAATTCAACGCCGCGCCTTTGTTTTAACACGAGAGCGAAGGAATGAAAATAATAGATATTTCATTTTCTCGAGTGGGAATTGAACCCATAACCTGTCGCATTTACAGTCACACGATTGTACCCTTGCGCCACGGCTCGGCTCTTGAAGTCATGAAGTTCAGAAATAGCTTTAATAGTTTTTATATATTTATTTTTTTATATTTAATTTATTTTACTGTCAACACTTTGTTATTCATTGAGTTAAGTAAGTTTTGGTTTCTTTGTTAAATCTAGATTAAGGAACATTTATACCATTAGAAATCAAAAGGTAATTTTATCATCTCATAATAATATCTTCTGTTTTATCAATCTTTGATGGTATGTATGAATGCCATATTACTTCATTTCTGCGCAACAAGAATTATTGGGTATAAAAAACGTAACCCAACGCTGAATGCCACCATTCAAACAAATTTTCTCCATTCTAAACAAAAATTTAAATATAAAAAAAGAAAATCGAACCTACCACCATTGCCACCACCTGCCCAGCAAAGCTGTCAATTTTAAACTATACAGGTAATAATTTAAAAAAGCATGGATTAAGCAAGTGAAGCCGCGGGCCAGGCACACGGCGCAAAAGATCAGTAATTGTAGAACGGTGTCAAAATTGCTCCGGGCGATTTTTGGCAGCACCTGTTGATGATTGAGGTGCAGAACGGACATTTTTGTATTTTATTAAAGTTGTTGTGAAATTTACATAGGAAACGTATTTTATTAAATTTTATAATTTTTTTTTAATTTAATTATATAAAAAATTTGCACAGCAAAATGTACCTATATTTTATGAAGGTTTCAAAATCCTGCTACATTGTAATTTTTATTTAAACTGTTATCTTATGTCAAATTTGTAAATTTTTATATAGTACCTTTCCTATAAGATTCCTTTTTTTAAATATAGCATAAAGATTTCCTTATGTTTTGAATTTCAAAATTAACTTACATATTTCAATTGGTTACTGTAACAAAAATAAGTAGGCAAATAAGTAATCATTATAAAAAAAATATTTAAGTACTTCTAGCACTTTCCTCAAATATATCAATAACATTTTCATTTAAAATTTTATACAACAACGAAAACGTAAACTTGGTTCACATCCAACAAAATAAACTTAGAAATATCGCAGAAAAGTTATGGGTTCAATTTCCGCTGCGTCTTCAATTTTTGATATATGGCGCTTCTTTGTAGCGTTATGTAGTTTGAGTTAAAATTGAAATAGATGTACGATTTCTATATACTTTAATGAAATAAGGCATTTATAAATCTTCACTTGAAATAGAATTCCATTGCAAATGTCAAATGTTTAAATTTACTTATATATATATTTTCATTGCTAAACTAATCATTGTGATAAAAAATTGCAAGCTTTTAATTTTATCTTATTATATGAGCAGATAACGATTTAAAATAGTAAAAAATAAATAATTTAAAGTGTCCACAAAACTCTAAAGTGAGTTGACCAGAATAAATGAAAGAGCAGTTATCAATCAAAGTGCCGAAACGTGGGTGTTGCCGCTAGCAGGACGCGAACGTGAAACACTCGCCGACACTGACAGGGGCGGCCAAACTGTGGCCAGCAAGACTAATAAATGTAGCCAGCTAGCGAAACAACCGCGGCTTCGCCCGCTTTAACTTTTTTTTATATTATAGCCCAATTACACATTTTACATAAATTGTAGCTTATGTGTTTGTTCTGATATATAAGGTATGTTTTTTAACTGAAAAGTTTCATCTAAATTCGTTTAGTAGTTATTACTTAAAAAAATTAATATTTGTAATATTGGTAGGATATTAGAATGACAAACATTTTTATTAGCTTATTAGAAGATTAAACATTTTTTATTTATAGCAGTTTAGTTAAATTACAATATTAAAAACTTAAGGCAATAGAAAATATTTGTGAACATCTGATATTTCATCATATATTAATTAAATCTCATATGTTATTCTTTCAAACGTAATGGACCATCGATTCTGAGTAATTATAATGTTACAATTTCATCAACTTGCAAGTAGTTATTATATAAAGTGATTTAGAATAGTATTTAAAAGCACATGACCAAATATGAAGAGAGTACATTGAACTAGCAAATTTGTTTATAATATTTTTGAGGTCAGTTGTGGCGCAGGGGTACAAAGTGTGACTGTAAAACCGACTGGTTGTGGTTTCGATCCCCACTCGAGGAGATGAAATATTTATTTAAATTTGTATTTCCATTTCTTCGCTCTGGTGTCGAGGCAAAGCGCAGCGTTGAGTTTTGCCACTCAACACGCAATGCCTCCAGAATTCGGCAGAAAGTGGGGAACGGAGTATGTTAACACTAGGTTCCCTCTACCTACCCTGCTGTATGCGGGATACAGCGTGAAGCTGATTTATTTATTTATTTTTAATAAATATAGAAGCCGTTTTGGAGAAGGTGGATAAGCGTGCGACTGTAAACGGGACGGTTTTGGTTTCGATTCCAATTTGGGGAAACTATATAATTCGACACGTAATAGCTCGAGAAAGTCACAACAAGTGGAATGAAGAGCCTTAACACTAGCTTTCCAGGTTCATCCTGCCTACAATAAAAAATAAAGCTACAAAATAGAAGGCATCGTAGCATCGCAGCGGCACTATGTCTGACTGGTGGTGGTGGTTCAAATTAACTCAGAAGATGTTATTATTTCCATGTTTTACTACGATAATATCTTTAATAGAAAAGTTACTATCATTCTTTCTCCACATTTTTTTAAATAAACTATTCCGTTCTCCACACTCGGCTCTTATATACTTTGTTAGCCAACTTTATCCAACGTAATTTTGAAAAATCATTCCGGAAAAATATACATGATAATATTATATAACAATGCGCTCGATTGAGATTGGAACCCACGATCATCACGACCAGACAAATATATTAATTTAGATATTCTAAGCATCGTTAGTTAGAATATCTAAATTAGTATTTTAAAAAAATAAAAAAACTTAAATTAAATTAACTTAAATTAGAAAACTTCAATTAAATTAACTTAAATAAGCGTAACCAGCCTAGAAGTTTATAAAATACCATAATTATCCTTCCTCCATATTCTTCCTTCTTGACTATTGTGGCGAAGTGGAGTGGTTATTTAAAGTAAGAGATGATTGCATATTGAAATCTATTGTGTTTTTAAACCTTAAATATGGTATCTTAAAATATATTTTTATAGTAGTCATTTACTGGTGTGATCTTAGTATTGCCTAACCATCATATGAAAAGTAGCTATATTATGAGTGAAAAAGAACAGAGCCGAGTATTCCTTTGAGCTTCAAGCTATATGCTGTATATAGCAGCATAGGCAGAAGCCACCTAGTGTTAAGACACTCTGTCCTCCACGTAGTGCCCAATTTTCGAGACATTGCGCAGCTTAACGCATTTTTCTTACTACCAGAGGAAGATAATATAATTGATTCATTCCCCCAACTGAGGGCCATTTCTCATGTAATTTCATGAATAAAGAATATTTGAAATAAAAACGATATAAATTAATAAAAAACTACACTACAACTTCAAAATGACCAGCTATCATTAAAAAGCTATGTACAATAAATTTTTACGACCTGTAACCATGTGACTGACATTTTGTTTAAATTTATTTCTTCTTCGCTGGCGTTGGTGACTTTTGCTTCTTATATAACTTGTTTCTTTTTTTAGTTTTTTTCCCAGTTGTCATTGTGGCACAGTGCATGTAATTAATGTACGTGTCATATACATAAGTGTTGGCAACACGATTCTTATTCATTCTACCCTACAACTTATTTATTAGCGATCGTATAAAAGACCGCACGGATATTGTACGGGCAGTCTTGGCTCTGGTGTGGCC
>JAATLQ010018134.1:28149-39894 GCA_013421005.1 Heliconius erato x Heliconius himera | reverse complement strand
CTACACCTGTGGTCGCAAGTCCCAGGCACTGCTCCGAGCTTCTGAGTGTTTGTACATGTGTCATGTGTTCACATATGATTAGAACCAAAGGCCAGGACATGGCCGAGGCTCTACTCGTTTATTATTTACGCCCACCGTCAACATAAGTGAGGTTGAATTGAAATCATTCAATAATTTAAAATAATTTTAAAAGTAACAAAACGTTTATTTATCATAAAATATAATTTTTAAATTATCAGTTACATTTTTTATATTTTAATAGTATACAAGATATGAATATAAAATACTTTAATTTTTTTTTATAAATGGTTCAAAGCATGTAAGTTACTACTTTGTTAAAATTGTTTTGTGGTTACCAATTCAAATCTCATTTGGAGTGATTTGAAAGTAGAAAAATTGCATTTTGTTGTAAAATGTATATGAAATAATATTTTTGCTAAGGATAAAGATAACGCTTATGCAATTATAAAATAATATCAATATATTGTAAAAGATACACCACTTTTTAAAGCTGTCAAGTCAATACTTTATCTAAATCGATAAAACAAAAAACTAGACAACGTAATCTGCGATAAAATATTATCTATACTAATACTTATAATAAAATCGTAACGAATCGGTGTCTGTACATGGAAGGTATATAAGAAAAAATGTAATTGGTGGCTTTGGTATCGTAATAAAACCAAAAACAATTTTTTTTTTTAAAGATGTCTACAAAATTGCTATAAATGTTTCATTAAATTAGCTGAAAAATTACTTTTAATAAATATTGTTTTTAAAACGATATTATTATTAAATTAATAATTAGATATTTACTACAGACGAAGCCGCGAGTGCGTCGCTAGTTCTAAATATATTTCAAATTTCAATTATATTTGATATCAGATATATATACAGATATTGTAAAATAATTTATCTCACACAAGATAATGTGACAATTCATTCAATAATATAGAAAGTTCAAGGGTCCATTACATGAAGAGGATGATAAAATTAGAGTTAAAAATTAGAGATTAGATTTCTCAGAGTATCTAACCAGATATTGATGAAACATTTTAAACTTTAAATAAAAATTGTTGTTAAAACTTATTTCTTGTTAAAACAAGGATTATTCCGACAAAAACTTACACCATGTCTTCATTAATTTGGTAGAAAACGATCGAGATACAAGATAAGCGCGTACAATCCATCATTCCTGAATACAATTGTCAATTATATTAAAGGAGTTCGCTAAGGGCGTCCAGCGCAATGTGCTGTTAATGTACTGATTATGGACTTTTAAACCTTTTACAGCCAAAAACAGACTAAATTTAATTTGCTATGTATTTCAAAATTATAAAACTGTAATAGTCTTCAGAATTCAGAGGAAGGTGAGGAACGGTAGTGTCTTATCACTAGGTTTCTAGCTTCTTTATGTCTGCTACAGTGTGAAGCTAAGAAAAATATCATAATAGTGAAGTATACTTTCACTTAATTTTTAACATTGCTATAGCACCATTTTTATGAGCATAGGTATTACATCTGACCAATCTAAGAATATAAATAATAAATAAATAAATCAGCTTTACGATGTATCCCACACACCGCAGGGTAGGCAGAGGGAACCTAGTGTTAAGACACTTCGTTCACCACTATAAATCAATTCCGGATTAAAAAAAAAATTGTCTATTTTATCTATATTAGGTTTTTAGCTATGGTTGTGTTCATTAAGACATTTCATCAGCACCATGCAGTAAAGGCCTTACCATGACATCTGTCTTTGAATTAACGTAAGCGTCGCCGTCGTTGATTGATAAACTTTTTCTGATTGTTTTAAGTATAATTTAATAATTTATAAATAAATAATGTACGCAACAGAACTGCAAAAGTTGATCTTTTGTTGCGATGAAACGGTGTTGAATGTTTAACTTGGCATCTGATAAAATACCAGCTTTATAATTAATGTAGGTAATTTTAATTATTCTTAGCGTATTTAACCACTCAATTTGAATATATGTTTTCAGTCACACACGCTTTTTTTAATCAATTAAATAACTTAGATTTAAGATTAATATAATAAATTTTGTGTCAATAATCTTAAAGATAATTTTATAATTTAGGTATGGTTAGTATATTCCATCAATTCGATATTGTTAAAATAATATAATAATAGCCTACCAATGTGTAATTCCTTTTTTTATTTTGTTAGATGCCATTTCACGATGACAGATGATGATAAAAAATATACTCGATATAACTCTTCACAAAATAATATTGTTATATATTTTACAATTCATAATATTTAATAAATTATTAAAAATAAAATATTAAAATGAAACAATTATTTAAACTTTTGGATAATCACATTTAATTCAACTTCCATAAAAATATAATTAAATACTTACTGAATCAGTGAAGAACACAAAAACAGGGTAAAACTAAAATGTTTAGTCTTTTGTCAGTCTTACAACGTACCTGATACCGTATAAAGAAAAGCAGGAGTAAATAGAGAAACTCATTGCCGGACTTCTTCTGTTCCTCTTCTTTTTTCTGTTTTTTCTGAAATGGAATGTGAAAATAATTTGCTTAATAATTTCCCCAAATTGAAACAGATCACCTAACCATCATTTACAATCAGACACGGCTCCAGTGCGCTACAATGGATGTAATTTTTAAAATACCAAACAGTTAAATATTTAATAATGTAAATTATAAGTTAAATATAATCTAGACCTGAATTAATTATAATTTAAATACTTAAACTCACTATCAAATCTTATATTAGATAACATTGGCTAGCATTACACGTAGATAAATGTAACATGCTAATAAAAACCTGTGATAGATCTGAGCTGTCATTTTTAAATACGCAAAAAATATAAAAATGAGACAAAATAAATACAATCAATTATAATTTAACAGCCTTTATCTGTAACTTTTTCTCTTTAGTCAAACCGAAATAACTAAGATAACCTACTATTTACATCGCAATACGTGATATAATATAGCATATAGCCTTCCTAGATAAATAAACTGTCATGATTCTTGAGATTAACGCGATCAATCAAACATACCCAAAGTATACATACATATATAGCTAACTTGTCTAGCCTTCCTAGTAAAATAGACTATTATACAAAAATAGCAAATCTTGAGATCAACGCGCTCAATCAAACAAACTCAAATTATACACATACAGCCAACTTGTCTATACTTATTAGTCGATAGATTTTACTTTCACGGTCTATATACCAAAAAATTGCTTTTTAACGGATATTCTTTAAAAAAACACAAGGTGTACCGCGCGCACGCACCTGCGCCCAACACTATTGTATGGTTATGTTCAAATTTATTATAACAGGTGTATTAGTTATTCTAACAGCCATTGATAATTAAACGTTTGTATTGTGAAAGGTATAGAATAGATTCACTAATCGGAAAGAACTTTAAATTGTGAATATACTCCGATTAAAAATAGAGGTAAGAAAATGCGTGGCGATGAATTCTAGCATTTAATGCGTGTTGTTTTGAAAATTGGGTAGAAAGTAGGGAACGGAGTTTCTTAACAATAGGTTCCCTGTGTCGACCTAGTTATATTAGGGATACAGAGTGGAGCTAAGCAAAATTAAAGGTAAAATACTAGAGATTGTTTCCATAATTCCGACTTCTTTTTTAAAAAAAGATGGGGTCCTATTTCTAAATATACTATATTTATATTTGTCGATTTCCTTGTCATTTTTTAGCCAGTTTTAAAAAAAATGTTTTTGCCAGCCAAGAAAAGAATTATATTAAGAGATAAAAATTAAATATATAGAACAAAAGCTAAGAAAATGATTTACAAAATACACGTTAGTACCGGACCAAAAAAAAACTAATTTTATATATTAAATAAGTATATGAGTATATATAATTATTCAATTTTCTTTACATAAAGTAAATTAAATATTACTTTCTACAAATTTTCTTTTTATATTAGCTTGTGCATACAAGCAAAGATGAAGTCGTTTAATTTTTTTTTGATATGCTTGGATAACTATGGACTGCACTGGACTAGGGTCGCATACATATGCCAGTCACGTCAACTCTCGTCCATTTTTATGAGGACGTATTTTTTTTTTTAAATATCACCAAGCAAATGTCAATGCAGTTTACGAGATAGCAGTTTGTCATTACCAAGTGTCATGACCGTTTCTTTACTTAGTTCTATTTAAAAATGTTGTAAAAATTATACAAAAAAAACCTATAATTCTCTTTTACATGTTTTTCACGTTTAGATATATAATATGTGATGGATTAAGCCCTAGAAATAGAATTAATATAAATATTAACATGATATTGAATAAAGGCCAGTCGTGGCGCAAGGGTCAAGCGTGTGACTGTGAACACGACAGGTTGTGGATTCGATTATCATTCGAGGAAGTGAATTATTTAATATTTTCATTTCTTTTCTCTAGTGTCGAGGCAATTAATCCAGAATTCAGCGGATAATGGAGAACGGAGAGAAATGCGTCTAAGCACTAGGTTCCCACTGCCTATCGCGCTGTGTGTGGGATGCAGCATGAACGTATTTTTTGTTATTAGCTCAAGCCTCTAAAGATATTATTTATACAAAAAATATGTTTTATTGGTAAATTATCAGTACAATGTGTAAACATACTTAATAAATTCACAGTTTTTCTTATTGTATCTCAACGTAACTCAACTAACGCTCGCATGTTTATAATATTGTATTTTTTATTGCTTTTATAACTTCACGCTGTATCATGCACATAGCAGAATAGCCCTCTGCCTACTCTTAATACCAGGTTCCCATTGAAACCTAGGAACCTGTGCTGGATGGCGGAACTCAACGCCACAGTTTGTCTTATTAAAAGGACAAGGAAATTAAAATATTTAGTTTTAAAACAAATAGTATGATTAATAATAATACATTTCACGCTGTTCCCGCACACAGCAGGGTAGGCAGAGGGAACCTAGTGTTAAGACACTCCATTCCTCACCAGCCGCCGAATTCTGGAGGCATTGCGTGTTGTGAGGCGGAATTCAACACCACGCTTTTGTCTCGACAATAGAGCGAAGAAATGGAAATATAAATTTAAATAAAAATTTCATCTCCTCGAGTGCGAATCGAACCCACAACCGTCTCGTTTACAGTCACACGTTGCCACTGTGCCACAACGGCCTCAATATAACATAATAAACATAATTTGCTCTAATATGAAACGTCAAAAGTAATAGGTACATATAATTACAGTCCTACATTTGGGATAAACGAGCGGCTATGGCATACTTCGAACAAACCATTAAGATGTAGGTACGTGTTTAAGCTTCCTAAATCATTTGAACGTAGGTGTTTTAGGGAGACACTACGCACGGTTTCTATACTTTTTTAGCTTCAAGCTATATCGGGAATGCAAAAGGAACCTTAGAACCTAATGTCAACACTCTGTTCCCATTTAGGCACTTCTGTTGCCCGCTTTCCGATGAATTCGGGAGGTATTGCGTGTTCACTGGTGGAACTTAACGCCGCGCTTTGTCTCGTTACCAGGGCCAAAGAAGTAAAATACGAAATCTAAACTTTTATGCTTGTTACAGCTTTAATTTTTTATTGTCATGTCCTCATTAGATATTGTTACTTAGTTAAGACGTGTAAATATAACATACAACGCCTACGACCAAGATATTGTATGGCTAAAAAGTAGTTGTTTTTGTTTATATTAATTGTATATTAGTATCATAAAATATGCATTATATTTTAATGTTATAAGCATATGCAGTATTTTTTTAGCGTCACGCTTCATTCTACTAGCACATACTCTGCGGTAGGCATAGTGCGTTAAATAGTGTTAAGACACTCCGTCCCTCATTTTTCAACGAATTCTGGTAGCATGACTAGCCTCAATCTTTATGCCTCTTCTGGTAATTCTGTACAATAATATATAAAGGATATAAATATGTGTAAATAAAATAATTTGAATTTCATGCAAGACTATAACTTATAAACAGTATATAATAAAATTATACAACACAAGCAATATAAGATTTTTTATTTATTTTTTTAAATGTTATAGTAGAAAACAAATAGCATTATTCATAATAATACATTCGACGATAAAGTAAGTCATGTTTCTAAAAATATAAGACATTTCACAGTGTAGCACATTTTTAGTGTTCTTAGGTAACATTAGGGTTTAACTATATTTATCCGTAATCTATAATTAGCGTGCAGCCTAACATACCCAAGTACATACTACAATCGCCATTAAGTAATTTTGATAAAATTAACAGAATTATTAAACATATTGTTATGCACTTTAATCTTTTAGAAATTAATTTCAAGTAAATAAATATGAATATAAATATATTAAAGAAATCCTTTTTTTTATTTTGACACTATATTATACATTTTAAAATTTAAAGCATGAATGTTTGGTCCATTTTGACGCTAAAAGCACAGAACGGATTTAGATAAATCTTCACGGCATATGACTGTACATTATAAGTTATCAAAATAAAATATTAAAAGCCAATTTACAACATTTTATAAAAATATAATTTATATAAATAATCAGCTTCACGCTGTATCCCGGACACAGCAGGGTAGGCAGAGGGAACTTAGTGTTAAGACACTCCGTTCCCCACTTTCTGCCGTATTCGGGAGGCATTGCGTGTTGAGTGGCAGAACTCAACGCCGCGCTTAACCTCGACACCAGAGCGAAGAAATGGAAATATAAATTTAAGTAAATATTTCATCTCCTCGAGTGGGGATCGAACCCACAGCCAGTCGGTTTTACAGTCACACCTCGTGCTGCTGCGCCACGACTGGTCTTAATTTATATAAAATGTTGTAAATTGGCTCTTAATAACAATAACTTTAAGCGGGCGTTTGGGTCTCTACTATACAATTGTCAACATGGATTCAAGTTCAAAAACTATTTATGTAATTTTCTCACTATGTAGGATATACCTTTGCTTTCAAGTGTAATGGCTTCGTAAGCAGAGATATTCTTTAGAGGTCACTCTTAAAAGTGCGACGACGACCTGCTTTTTTGAAGCCGGTGAATAAATATTTGCCAGAAGAAAGAACCAGAAAGGTGTATAAATATTGACAAACAATAAGCAAAACTATATTTAATAAAAGACAAAACGAGGAACCTTCCATATATGAAATATTGTAACAGCTACTTAGTTAAGAAGTATCTGATTAGGCCGTGTGACTACACACGCGTCGGCGAGTCAGGGCGGAGTCGCAGAATTAATTGCTTGAACACACGCTTCCCTAACACCAATACAAATTTAGTATAATATACCTTGTTATAAGAAAATTATGTTGTACTGTGAAAATATAATATATATGGTCTATACTTTAAGACTTATTTTTAAAAGTTTTATGATTTACGTGTTGTAACGTGTTGCTTCGTACTTCTGGTTGACCTAAATTTATGAAATTTGGCAGCTAGCATCTACAATAATGGCGTACAGGTAGTAATAGTTCAGGAAAAATCTGAAAACTAAGCATTTGTGGTTAAATCCTAAAAAAATAAGCTTTAAATAGTAAAACTTGCATACTTCAACACTATAAAGGGAATTAATAGGATACTACTGTTTGACCTAGAATTATGAAATTTGGCAACTAGCATCTACACGTAGTACCAGTTCAGAAAAAAATCTGAAACTATACATTTGTGGTTAAATCCTAAAAAATAATATTGTAATAAAGCAAAATTTTGTAATAAAGCCGCTACTTCAAGTGAGGTATCAGATGAAAGGGCTCTGGCTAAGCTAAGCCTGAATTTCAGAAAAAGCTCGAAACCTAAAATTGTTGTACGGAACCCTCGGGAGACGAGCCCAGCTCGCGCTTATCCTGTATTTTTTTAGCTTCACGATGTATTCCGCTAATAACAGTAATGCACAATGACATTCAGAAGAAATTTAACTATGCCCCATACGTATGTAAAAAAAAATAAATCAGAGATCGGAGTATCTTAACATTATGAGACGTTAAAAAAATTAAGCATGTATTTTTTTTTCAACTTCACGCTGTATCCCGCCTATACCAGGGTAGGCAGTGGGAACCTAGTGTTAAGACACTGTTTCCTCTTTATCTACCATACTACATTATATTGTATGTACGATTAAACGTACACCTATACCTACTGAAAAATAAGAAGAACAACAGAAAAACTTATCACTAGATTCTCTTTATGATTATTTTTTAGTTTTACGAAGTATTTTACTGTTATATTTTAAGTGGACACCTAGGATTTGTTTATAGAAGCATAATGTTTATGCATGTTTAGCTTTCAGCCATAAATTGATGCACAGAGTAATGTATCAATATATACTACATATTCACTTTAAAAGTATATTTTATATGGATTTTATATCTTTAGTAATTTTTATTAAACCCTAATATTTGTGAAGTTGACTTATTGTGCTGTTAGTGTTACTGTTATTTCAAAATGTCTAAACACATTGTTTTTGTAAATCTTGAAAACAAAAACATATATTTATTTTTATGTACGTATGCTTTATTACGGTAGCATAGATTCGATTAGTATACAAATACAAAAAAAAACAATAATTTTAAGAGGCCTTTGTCTTTTATTCTCTGGGGAAAAAAAAATTTCATTTCCTAATACAAAGCTCAACACTGTGTTCTACCACTAAGCCCACCAAAAGTGAACTTAGTGTAAACTAAGTTCCCTTTGCCCACCCTCCTATATGCGGAATACAGCGGGAAACCAAAAAATACTTACAACTTTTACAAATTCTCAACCACAATAACATAAGTCTAAAATGTAATAAAATCTTAATAATAAAATAATTTATAGACAGACACGTTCCATTAATCTAAACAATACATTCGCCTGTGTCATACAAACTATAAATACGACGACCTTAGACCCACGATTATGAAGTGCCAAGCGACCTTCCTGGAGCTAGCTAACAACACTTTAAATAGTACCTACTACCATAAAGATATATCTTAGAACAAGTATTTTACTATCTGTGAATACTGTAGGTATATATAAGATGGAACCTACAGTTACTGAATATTTTTTTTTAAATAATAGGGTTCTCAATTGTAAGTACCTTAGGCAAAATTACAATCTAATCATAAATAGTAATAAGATTATTTTAAGAGGAAGTCATTTCTTCGTGAGATTTTATGGGACATATCATTGTATTTTTTTTAAACTAACACTTGTTCTTCTTTCTGGCGTTAATCCCATTCTCATTTCCTGTTCAGCCTAATCCACCTTGCACGTTTTTTAACCTCTTCGATAAATAGTTCATGGGCCCTCATATCCTGCATCACGACCTCCAACCATAATGTCCTTGGATTGAAAGGGTCTCAACCAGGGACAGATAACAAGGCAATTCCTTTCGATTCGCGCAATGATATATTTTATATTACCACTGCACTACACTAACTTTTAAGGGTTTGTCTTATATTTTTAAAAATCAAATCAAATCAGCTTCACGCTGTATCCCGCACACAGCAGGGTAGATAGAGGGAACCTTGTGTTGAGACACTCCGTTCCCCACGCTTCGCCGAGTTCTGAAGGCATTACGTGTTGAGTGGCGGTACTCGATGCCACGCTTTGCCTCGACACCAGAGCGGAGAAATGAAAATATAAATGTAAATAAATATTTCATTTCCTCGAGTGGGGATCGAACACACAACCAGTCGATTTTACAGTCACACTTTGTCTCTGCGCCACGACTGGCCTCATATTTTTAGTTCATTTCAAACAAACAAAATGCAAACTCAAGTTTATAAACTTTTATAGTGAAGTACAAACTTCTCGTTGACATACAATCCTGAAATTGGTGCGGAAGCCCCAATGGGCAGTCCGACTCGCGCGTAACCGTTTTTATCGTCTCGTTAAATAACATACTCTTATGTTTTTGTTTACTTAGTACATATAAGGAATATTTTTTTTTATTTTAAGGCTGAGCACGGTGTCCATTTTTATCTTGAATATTCTCAACACAACAAAATTAATATTTATACGTATATCACAAATAAGGATATGAATGCCACCTTTATTTCTTACCGTAGTTTTAGAACGTATGTTGCTACATATTGTACATATATTATTTAGCTCTTATAGCATCAGCATCACTAAATATGATAATAATTTTAGTTTGAATAATGCAATAAAGAAATATTTATTGAAATCTTAATTATTAATACATTCATAAATAATTTTATTCATTCTTGTATGTCTAAGTTATATTGTCATAGACTATATCGAGACACGCGCCAGCGTGCCGAGCCAACTTAAAAAGCTGGAAACGCATAATGTTTTATACGAGCCATTCCAAGCTTCTTTTGAGCCCTTTACAATTTTTAAGTCAATTTCATGCATATATATATATATATATATATATATATATATATATATATATATATATATATATATATTCAATTTCATGTATATATGCATGAAATTTAGCTTTTAATGTATAAACAATTTCAAGAAATTCCAATCATTATTGATAATTATCATTTTAAAACGGCATTTTTATGGCTAATTCACTCACTAATTAAAAACTTAACCCGATTTCTGGTGACCTAGAAACTGGATATATGATACCAAAGTAAACTATTATACATTTATGCAGGAAAATAATAGAAAACTAATAATTATTGTTCATTACTTTACCTTGCCTTTGCCTTTACCACCCAGCATCAAACCGAAATACCTACACCAAGTTGCAAATATGCTATATTAAAGCACGTACATAAAAAATCGAGCCGAGTCGTCGAGTAAACGCTTAATTAGAAAAATTAATGAGATACAAAAAAAATCGATAATAATATTCTATGAAAGTAAATAAGCGTAAACTGCGTGTACAGAACTCATAAAAATTAGCAATTGTGATATCAATATAATTGCAAATTTTTATGAATTAGCATAAGTAAGAAAATGTAGATTCGACATTTAACTTTTGCTAGTGAATAGCAAACTTGGCACCCACTTAATACAAACACAATGTATTATTGAATTTCTTATCTCTTACTAGAGGGCGCGCGCGGCTTCGCCCGCTTATTAGGAGTGAATTCTAAAAAAACCACGAAACACATGTTCAATAAAATATTTTTAACAGTCTGAATTTAAATTTTTATAAAAATCGGTGGCAATTTAAAGATTTTTCCATATAAAATTTCAACCCCTTATTTGAACCCTTAGGGGGTGAATTCTTCAAAACCATGAAACACGTGTTCAATGAAATATTTTTAAGAGTCTGGATTTAAAATTTTATAAGAATCGGTGCCGATTTAAAAAAATCCATACAAACTTTCAACCCCTATTTCATCCCTTTAGGGTGAAAATTTTTCAAATTCCCTTCTTAGTGGATGTCCAGAATATGAAAATAAACATCTGCCCAAATTTCACGTTTCTACCATCAGCGGTTACGGCTCTGCGTGCGTCTTACCTCAGTCAGTCAGCACAAGTCCTTTTATATATATAGACTAGCGACCCGCTCGCGGCTTCGCCCGCTTTAACTACTGAATTATTGATGTAATGTACCTATGTTTGCAAAACACTTAAGATTACTAATGTGAAAATTATTTAAACCTTAATGCAACCCGCATTTTCATAGTTCCAATAAGGATGTTCCAATTGTTTAAAAAAACAAACTTAAATAAATGACACAAACAACAGAAAACTTTAACGAAAGAAATTATAAACAATAGACTACCTACTAATTCTCTTACCCAAAAATACTTAAATGAAAGATGTAACCAAT
>JAATLQ010018134.1:17136-28049 GCA_013421005.1 Heliconius erato x Heliconius himera | reverse complement strand
CAAACAGACAAACAGACAAACAGACAAACAGACAAACAGACAAACAGACAAACAGACAAACAGACAAACAGACAAACAGACAAACAGACAAACAGACAAACAGACAAACAGACAAACAGACAAACAGACAAACAGACAAACAGACAAACAGACAAACAGACAAACAGACAAACTGACAAAAATTCCAAAAATGTTGGAAATGGATTCTGTTAATTATCCTTTAACACCCTGGCAATTTTTTTTTTTTTATATTATCAATGTACAGAAACGACTTTTCTACAGATTTATTATAAGTGTAGATTAATCTTTTTAGATACCAGCTAAACTTTAACTTTTGTGAAATATTTTTCTGCAGCCTTAAAAGTTGATATTAATCACTACCTAAAGGTAGTCGTGTTCCAATAGTTGTGGATTCGCACAAAGGGTATAATTTTAAAAATTTTATTACCTTGCTGTGGTAATAAACCATGTTTGAGTTCCGCCACTGAACTTGCAATATCTTAAAAAATCGCCCAAAGACGTGAGTCGGAATTGAATATTCTTTTCTATCCAACCTAAACCGATTGAAGAGGGACAAATGTGGCTTACTCCGTAAATGGACATTCCAAGCACTTAGTAAAACATTTTATATTACCAATATATATATATATATATATATATATATATATATATATATATATATATATATATATATATATATATATATATATATATATATTTCATACATAATTTAAAGCATAAACGTGTGCCTCTTTAAATCTAAATAATCTCTTCAAATTATGGGGTTCCTTCATTGCTAGAGCGAGAAAAGTAAGATATTAAAATATTCATTTGTTCGAGTGGGAATCATATTTTCGAGTCGATTTAAACCGCCGCGTTTACCCACCACACGCTGTGTCACTACGCCACGACGTCTTAATTTTTTATATAATTACTAGCGACCCGCTCGCGGCTTCGCCCGCTTTAACTACTGAATTATTGATGTAATGTACCTATGTTTGCAAAACACTTAAGATTACTAATGTGAAAATTATTTAAACCTTAATGCAACCCACATTTTCATAGTTCCAATAAGGATGTTCCAATTGTTTAAACAAACAAACTTAAATAAATGACACAAACAACAGAAAACTTTAACGAAAGAAATTATAAACAATAGACTACCTACTAATTCTCTTACCCAAAAATACTTAAATGAAAGATGTAACCAACTATGTCGCGTTGAAATACATAATAATTATTGGATAACTCCAAAATACGTGCAATCGCTTCTAAATTAACTTTGCTATAGAGCCAGGCGCAGAATTGAAGCATTCTCTCGTCCATCTCCGTAGTAGCTCCGAACGACATCTGGGCGTTGACATAGTATGAAATTGGAAGGTTTATCAAATGCCATCTAGGCGGTCAACTCAGTCAGGAGAGACCCTCGGTTTTCTGAGGGAGGCCCATCTTAAACGACCAAGGTTCAATTCAAGGATCATAAGTCGGATTTGGAGGAGAATAGAAAGTCCCTCGGAAGTAGTCTTACGTCTGACCTCGGGCGGCCGGGTATGCCACGGAGTGCTGCTCCTTAGGTGCAGGTGATACATTGGCGCAGCGGAATGCGTTAGACGCGAGACTACCAATGTGTATCTCCAGGCTTTCTATTTTTATGTTGTGATGATGCGTGGTGTTCCTCACTTAGTATGGCGCCTGCGTCAGTCGACGGAGGATGAGGTTCTGGACCACCTGCAGGATTTATCGTTGAAAGATACTCGCTAGGGCGTTGTGATGTCATCAGTGTATAGTGCGTAGAGAGCAGGTGATAAAATGCTGCCCTGGGGAACAACGGCAGCGATCGAATCGCTGCTAGACCTCGAACTCTCAACTCTCACGCAAAATGTCCTGTCACTGAGGCAGGGAGGCAAAGACATGCGCGACGTGCTGGGGGGTGCCGGCTCTGAGCACTTAATGAAGTAGGCCCGGGTGCCAACGCGGTCGAATACGCGCGCTACGTCGAAGAAAACTACTATTGCACTCTCCTTTCGATTTATCGCTGTTTCGGCGTAGTATAACCAGAGTGGTATACCCGCTTGCCAAATTGCTCGCTTGAGGGTGGATGTGCGACTGGAGAAGTGAGAGAAATAACTTCTCGAACAGCTTGGTGACCGCGATAAGGAGGGTTATAGATGGGTATCGGACCAGGCCTTCCTCCCAAGCCCGGGGGAAAGAAGCCAGGTGGGTGCGGCGGATCCAATTTTTATAAGCAAAAGGTTGTGTAGCGCGGGGGGGATGCGTGGTAGGTGGCGAGCCGTTACACAGCAAGAATTTTTTAGTACCGTAATTTTAAATCTGTGCTACTAAACTTCTAAAGTACTTATTGAAATGAAAAACAGTAAACAACATTTTAATTTATATTAAATGGCCAAAAGGTAACTAATATACTTATATATATACTGAAAGTAAGGGTTAAACATGAGTCGATATAGCTTTTCTCTAAAACTATTTGTAATTTCGAAATATTGTAAAGGGCAAAGTTTATCTTTGTTTAACGTAGAAAATTGATAACTTATTTAAAGGATAAGGATTAATATCATTATGGACACACATCCTTTACTTAAATTACCGTCTAATTTCCGTCTCCTCTACGCTTTCATTAGTAAGACTTAAACGATTTTTATTTGCATTTCTTGTTCTACAACCTATGGACGACTTTTTCGTGGCATTATTAAATTAAAAAAGGAAATGTTTAAAAAAGTAAAAAAAAAATAAAAGAACAGAAGTAAACAAAATAAACAACAGGATACTTAAACGAAAGAAATGATAAACAAAAGACAACCTACTATTCTATTAATGAAAAAAGATTAAACTAAATATATCGCGCTGAAATAATACATTAAACTCTAATTATCGAACACGCACAAACGCATTTAAATCTACTTCGCTACAGAGGCAGGCGGGGAGACGGGCGCGGCGGACGCGTCGCGGGGCGCGGGGGGACGCAAGGCGCGTGGCGAGCCGTTTCGCAGCAAGGATTTTTTGATATTGTAACAACTTCTAAAGTACTTATTAAAATGAAAAACAGTAAAAGACAGTTATGATCTACATTAAATGGCCAACGTAACTAATATACTTATTTATATGCTTTGTGAGTAAGGGATAAACGAAAGATGAGCCAAATCTGCGGTTTATAGCCGGCGTGATAAAACTATTCGTAATTTCCAATTAGTGTAAAGAGCAAATTTTATCTTCGTTTAACGTAGAAAATTAATAAATTATTTAAAAGGATAAGGATTGATACCATTATGGACAAACATCCCTCACAATTAAAAATATATTCAAATTAATATTTTTAGACATAAATATGCTCACTGTATGTTATCCTTAGAAGATACAAATATGCTGTCGCTGACTTTTTTGTAGATCTTATTAAGAGGAATAATACTCTGGTACATTGTTTTCATGTAGGACTTACCATTAAAGCTGCGCATGCATGAAAGTGTCTCAACGGGTAGGACTTTATACACATTTATCATATTTATGTCAAATTACAATAAAATATACATATAATAAACCATATATAAACCTTCCCTGAGAAATACTCTACCTAATGGTGAAAATCGTATTAAAATCCGTTGGGTGGTTTAGAAGAAGATCGCTTAGAAAGGCCAGACAGAGACGAAATGCGTTCTTATTTTATAAGATATAGAGATATCATAAGGCCTTTCGGTTAACTTCTAACACCAGTAGATATTTTTTTCGAAAATTATTTTTACTAACAATATTTATTAAGCCTCAAAAGCTTACTCAAATGAAGTAGTCCATGGACCGCTTAAAAAATCTAATAATTAAAATAATACTTAAATTAGATAGAATAAAAGAGCTTCAAAACTTCTACATACAAAAGATCACAGGGAACAAAGAAAATAGGGGACTTCCTTCCGATGGAGGCTAAGTGACAACGCGAAGCGACTTTTACGAACATATATACTATACTTATTTATATATATTATGTTGTTAGAACTTAGCGTGTGTTCTTTGACCTGAATAATTCTTTGAGCTTTGCCACATTGAGTGTAGTTCACCTTTTTAGATGATTATGATTTTTACATTGTATTTTGTTTTAGATTAACACTGTATCCCGTGAGTACACATTTATGCGAGTTCCAAAAAATACAAAAAATTCAATATGAAATGTGATACGCCAAATATTGATTATATTATTTATTTATTTTTTAAATTCAATGTAATATTTAAAAATATAATTAAATATTTCTTAGTTAATTAAACTTATAATAATGGTATAAAATAGTATAATTCAGAGTAATTACATTACAATGAAATCATTCTTCAGTAATTATGTCTTACAATTTCGTTGTCTTAATTTTGAAATATCTAAAATAGATTTTTTACAAAACTAAATTGTGAAAAGAAAAACATTATTTTTTCTATTTACTTTAAAATGAAACACTTAAATATTATATCATTTGCCAAATTGATTAATCTCATCAATTACATTTACCATTAGTGGGAAATTCAACTGACGATAGAAGAAAATATATACAATGTTAGAAAAAACAAAAAAAAATGGGTTATTTATTTAGATAACGTATAAAAATTTGAGGCGCGGGTTCGAATCCCGCTACGTTCAAATTTTTATACGTTTTCTAAATAAGTATTTTTCTTTCCTAAGTGTGGAATAACACTTTAAAAAGGTTTAAAAATACGGGTTTCCAGTCCCTGTAAATTTTACAATCCCTTTTATAAAATTAATTTAATACAAGTAGGTATATTCAAGGTATAAATTAGAAATGAATCTAGTACTTAGTTATTTATATTAAGAAAAGTAATTTTAAAAAAATTTCCTTGTACAAGTTACTCAATGTAATTACAAATAAAATAAAAAAAGTAAGAAATAAATTATATTTATGTGAATATATATGATATCGAGGCCGTCGTGGCCCAGGGTGACGTGTGACTGTAACGCGACGATTGTGGGTTCGATCCGAATTCGAGGGAACGAATTATTATTTTTTAATATTTCCATATCCTCGCTCTGGCATCAAGGCAAAAGCCCGACGTTGAGTTTCGCCACGCCATACAAAAAATATATTTGCCAATATCATTAACTGGAGTATAATCGGTATTATGCTTTTCGTTTGAGGTAAATATTATATCAAATTATTAATTTTATATATGTTTTGATAATATATTTCGTGATATTTGTCAGTATACGCTACTAGAGATGACAGATACTACCGCCCGTCTTTGTTGAGGTAATGTTAATTAAAAAATATACATATTTAAAAAATATTTAAAGCTATAGATGTTATGTTGATAAAAGAAATTTCATTGCTTTTATTTCTTAGCTTCACAGCGTGTGTGGTGTTTGGACACTCCATTTCCCACTTTCCGCAGAATTGAGTTCAGTTGAGTGGCGGAATTGAACGCCGCCCTTTTTTAGACACCAGAGCGAAGAAATGAAAATATAAGTTTAAATAAACATTTCGTTTCTTCGAGAGGGGATCGAACCCACAATCAGTCGCGTTTACAGTCACATATTTTGCGCCTGCGCCAAGACTGGCCTTTTAGATAGACTTGCACGTAATTACTGACAGTTATGACTTCTTATTTGATTAATAATTTGATCAATACACAGTGAAATCATATTTTCCAGGTTTTCGGTAAAAAAAATCATAAAAAAGGACAGCAATTAGGTAACAGTTATTTGCAAAGAAAATACCCTTAACTCCAAAAAAAATCATAGCTTTGCGTGAGCAACTTCTTATCAATAGGATAATAACAACGTTTTTATAAACTAATAGCATTTCAAAGTAATGGTATAACTTTAAAGTAAAATAAAGCAAGTAACTCTTACATTTTCTTGATTGCCTTTAACTTTCAAAATTCAGACCTATTTTTTTCCTTTTCGAAACTTATACCTACAACGACGTCTGAAGTACAAATTATAATATTTTTTATTTATGTGAGTATCTATTGCATGTCATTGGATAATAAATCACTGAATTTTTTACTGATATTCTGAGTTAAATTGCGATACATAACATGGTAGATAGAAACATACCGGAAAAAGTTACCTATTAAAAGAATGAAAATTACTAGAAAGTAAACCCCAGTCTATACTGGGGTTTACTTTATAGATTTTATAGAAAGGAAATCTTTTTTATTAATTAAAAAACATTAGTAAGTTTTAAGAATTTTTTATTATTTTTAAGTGACACTGGAAGTTAAGCCACAATAGGTTCAGGAGCCTTAGGCAAATGGTTGCCTTCAACCTTCGTGCCATCGAGGCCAGCAGTGTACTTCGTCACGTAGGTCTTTCCATCATCTCCGATGTAAGAAACTTCTCCTTCAGTAATAAGAACATAGCCAGAACCGTCTGCAGAGGGTACGAGGCGGCCTCGCTCTGACACTACTGTGCCTTCAGCTGTGACATACCGAAGAGCATACTGTCCGAATTCGTCATGCACCTCCTCGTGTTCTAAGGCTGGGAGCGCTCGCCGAGCGGCAATTTCTGGGTCGATACTTGCAGCAGCTGCGGCCATAGCCATTAAACCAACGAAAAACACGAACTGTAATAAATTTTATCTAAGATTATTATTTTTTCCCTTATGTCAATGCATAGTTTTTAAGATTCAAATGAAAGATAAGGCGGATTGAGGCAGTCGTGGGTTCTATTTCAGCAGTATGGTATGGCAGAATTCTATTTCCAGTCGGAGGAAGGAATTATTTTCATTAACCTGCTCTGGTATCTAGATGAAGCGCGGCGTTGAGTTCCTACACTCATCTCGTAATATGTCGTAAATTACGCCAAAAATGGAAAACAGGATATTTTAACACAAAGTTCCCTGTGTCTATCCTGTTATATAAGGGATATAGAGACTAAACTACAGTATACACACAGTAAAGTAATACAGTATTAAATAAAAATGCAATCTGCTGGATGAAAGTGAAATTATCTTACCACTTTCATGATGGCTAGTGATATATTATTTTTATTCCAGTAGTAGATGGCTATGCTAATGTACAAATGTGACTGCACTTGACATTACGCTATAAGGTACTTTATATACTATATTGTTACGCAATTATTGTCAATAATGAGCTCATTTACCTAATTATTTTTATTGTAACATATTTAATAATTCAATTTCTTGAAGTTCGTTAGGATTATATTTTATTTCGTAACTTTCATGTTTTTCTATAGAGATTCAGATTTTAATAATAAGTTTGGTAGTGTTAGATAGTACTTAATTGTACGGCATTAAAAAGGCAGAAGGAACCTAGTATTAAGACGCAGGAATTCATTCCCCCGAGTGGGAATCGAGCCAATGACCATCATCGTTAAAAAATATTTCTATTTTACTGTTCACAAAATATTTTATACATTTTTGTTTGTAAGACAATAAAATTAATTATTGTATCGTTTAGATCTTTTTTATATTAATACCATATGTCTGTAGAGGACAGACAGTTGGTTCTTTTCCCTTACCTTTCCCTTTTCTGTCTTATTATTAAATATTTTTTTCTTATCATATACATATATGAGATACATTAATATGTATATACACAACTAATAAGTACACTATATCATGAGGATCTCGAAACTACATCGTGTTGCAGCGGGAGGAGTATCAAGGCATAGATACATAAGAGGTACATTTTTTTTAAAGTACTTTAGAATATTTCTGGAGTTGCTTTTCTTTTACCTTTAAGTTACTCTTTTTAATTAAAGTTTTAAATCAGACCTTTTAATTAAAAACTTAAGTTAGTTGCTTTAATGAATTATTCAACATTTCTCATTCTCATCAACCTTTAAACTTAATATTAAACAAGAGATTTTAGTAATTAAATTGGATTACAGAATGAAAGAAAATGTAACTAAGTAAATTAACTTATTCAATATTGGCGATCAGATCAAATATGACCGAAATTATTTAGTCCGCAATTCCAAATTGTACTTCCATTTATTAAAACCAATCTGCACATTTATATTTGCTTACCGTTGATATATATATTTTAAAACATTAACTCACACATCTTAACACACTAAAAATGCGTAGGCATATTTTTTTCAGAGGCTATTATTAGTTTCGTTTAAAGCTTGTTACTGTTCTCTACAAAAATTCAATAATTATAATTTTAAAGATACTAATCGCAATTCCTCTGTCCTTCCTAGTTCTTTAACCATTATAGAGTCGTTTCTGAGATAAGCGACAAACAGAAAAACCAATAAACAGACAAAAATGTTAAATATCATTGTTTCTGGTTCTATTTCTTTGTTAAGTGCCCCCAATAATAATATTTGATAATGGATGGTTTTAATAATTTTCGCTTTACAAATCTTAAGTCTATTTATTAAAACAGGAACGTTATTACTTGTACTTAAACAAATTCACTAGTAATACATAAAGTACGCTAGAAATCTTCTTTTTCTTCTATTTATATGATATTTTTCTTCTATTTAAATGAGATAAATTCTGTGATGGATGAAACTAGACTTACAGTTTTTTTTTTAATTCTATAACATATATGTATGAGTACAAAGCTATTTTAATCATTAAAATATTTCTTTTGTTTTTGAAAAACTAATTTATAGCTTGAATTAAATAACCCTGTTTCATTTCCCTGTTAAAAAAAGCATATTACTTTTTTACCGTGCACTATTGTAAGTTACTATCATTAGTATAACAAAAATCAGCTTCACGCTGTATCCCGCACACAGCAGGATAGGCAGAAGGAACCTGGTGTTAAGACACTCCGTTAGTATAATTTACTTATATATTATATTTAGCATTATTTTTAAATATCCACCTTACATTCATAGATATAAATGTATTTAAGAGAACGAACGAAAATGAACTTGACTTTGTTTCGTATTGACAATTGTAATAGAGCTTAAGCCTTTTCCTATGATATTTAAATAAAACCGTAAAAGACAGGTGCAGTAATTGAGACGGTTTTGTATTAAAGTATTGTAACTAATACAGTATTCTTTGTATTTTATATAGCTTCACGCTATATTCTGCACATAGCTGGGTAGGCAGAGTGAACCTAGGAATCTAGTATTAAAACTTTTTCCTATTAAGATACTTTGGTTTTCTGGAAGCATTGCGTGTTGAGTGAGGTAACTTAACGCCGCGCTTTTGCCCCGTTACCAGAGCTTGAAAATGAAAATATTAAGTACTAGCGTCCTGCTAAAAATTGAATTCCGCCATTCAACACCCAATGCCTTTAGAATTCGGTTCAAAATGGGGAACGGAGTCTCTAAATACTAGGTTCCCTCTGCCTACCCTGCTGTGTGCGGGATACAGCGTGAAGCTGATTTAATTTTTAATTAATTGTGTAGTCATTTAAGAAAGATGATGTCGTGGCTTGCAGCACATGCAACTGTAAAAGGGCCTTTTAATTAGGTTCCTAGGTTTCCTCTGCCTACTCTGCTTTAACTTAAAATAAATACCATATTCTAACGATTTGGTTTCCCTTATTTTATAACACAATATTCTTGTTCCGTTTACTAAAAACGCTATCTGCGTTATATATACATATTTCATCAGTGGAGAATTATGATACTTTTTACGTATAAAAAAAATTATGTAGCTCAAATCACGCTACGTATAAATTTTTGTACGATTGTAAAAAAAGTTTTTTTGTTTCCCAAGTATGGAATCTCTATATCTTATAAAATAAGAACGCATTTCGTCTCTGTCTGGCCTTTCTAAGCGATCTTCTTCTAAACCACCCAACGGATTTTGATGCGGTTTTCACCATTAGGTAGAGTATTTCTCAGGGAAGGTTTATATATAGTTAATTATATGTATATTTTATTGTAATTTGACATAAATATGATAAATGTGCATAAAGTCCTACCCGTTGAGACACTTTCACGCATGCGCTGCTTTATTGGTAAGTCCTACATGAAAATAATGTACTAGACTATTATTCCTCTTAATAAGATCTACAAAAAAGTCAGCGACAGCATATTTGTATCTTCTAAGGATAACATACAGTGAGCATATTTCTGTCTAAAAATAGTAATTTGAATATATTTTTTATTGTGAGGGATGTTTGTCGATAATGGTATCAATCCTTATCCTTTTAAATAATTTATTAATTTTCTACGTTAAACGAAGATAAAATTTGCTCTTTACACTAATTGGAAATTACGAATAGTTTTAGAGAAAAACGCATTTAATTGTTGACACATCACGCCGGCTATAAACCGCAGATTTGGCTCATCTTTCGTTTATCCCTTACTCACAAAGCATATAAATAAGTATATTAGTTACGTTGGTCATTTAATGTAGATCATAACTGTCTTTTACTGTTTTTCATTTTAATAAGTACTTTAGAAGTTGTTACAATATCAAAAATCCTTGCTGCGAAACGGCTCACCACGCGCCATGCGTCCCCCCGCGCCCCGCGACGCGTCCGCCGCGCCCGTCTCCCCGCCTGCCTCTGTAGCGAAGTAGATTTAGATGCGATTGTACGTATTGGATAATTAGAGTTTAATGTATTATTTCAGCGCGATATATTTAGTTTCATCTTTTTTGATTAGTAGGTAGTCTTTGGTTTATTATTTCTTTCGTTTAAGTATCCTGTTGTTTATTTTGTTTACTCTTCTTCTGTTCTTTTATTATTATTTTTTTACCTTTTTAAACATTTCCTTTTTTAATTTAATTATGCCACGAAAAAGTCGTTCATAGGTCGTAGAACAAGAAATGCAAATAAAAATCGTTTAAGTCTTACTAATGAAAGCGTAGAGGAGACGGAAATTAGACGGTAATTTAAATATATTTTCTTATTGTAAGGGATGTGTGTCCATAATAATATTAATCCTTATCCTTTTAAATAAGTTCTTAATTTTCTACGTTAAACAAAGATAAATTTTGCTCTTTACAATATTTCGAAAT
>JAATLQ010018134.1:0-10692 GCA_013421005.1 Heliconius erato x Heliconius himera | reverse complement strand
AATTAGTGATAGCGTTACGTGTATGAAAGAGAGTATCAAGATTCGTTAGTACCTACTATTTTTGTCAACAGATAGCGTTACTTGTATCGATTTTTTAATATCTCAAATATTAACTTCTTGAAAACTTAAATACTTATATCTTTTGATAGAGTGAAGCGATTACAATGAAATAAACACTAAAAGCTACTTTGATTTATTTGTAATTTTTATGTATAAAAGTTGCTTATTATAACTTCTGAATAAAATCCAGGAGAATACGTAAATAACATTTATCATATAAATAAATATAAGTGAAAACCATACAAATTCTCGTTACTAATTCTCGCCACGGACGTTAAATCCTTTTGTTATTGTATTTTATTCAGATTTATAGTGTAAACGGACTCTGCAGCTTCATTTACGTGTTCACATAAACAGACAAACAGACAAACAGATAAACAGACAAACAGACAAAAAATCCAAAAATGTTGGAAATGGATTCTGTTAATTATCCTTTAACACCCTGGCTAATTTTTTTTTAAATATTTTCAATGTACAGAAACGACTTTTCTACAGATTTATTATAAGTATAGATTTCTATAATTCTTATAAGTGATATAAAATTATTTTCAATGTTAATCGGATAGAATTTTCAATATTTTTTGTATACATAACATAATACATAGACATTAGCAATAAATTAATTATGTAACATATTGTTTATAAGTAGCTTTATTAAAAATAAATCAGTAGTTACAAGTATATGCATACTTATATATGTATAATAAAGACAACACTAGGTTAATGTTTTAAAAGTAGATGAGGTCCAAATATATCGTCTATAATAAGGCGCCCTGGGAACCTAATTTTCGGAAGCCTCCATTTTAAGATGAAAGGTTTCACATTTTCTGAAACATCATCCTTAGAATCTTCAGATTTTTTAGCTTCAGCAAAAGTTGCGAGGATTGATTCATCTAGAGGTGGTAATCCTGGTGGGTTAGCAACTGCCGATAGAAAAATTATTCGTTTTTTTGATTCTTCAATAATTCTTTTTTCCTCTTCTTCTCTTTCATCGGAACTGTTGTTTGTTTCTTGATTTACTGCTGTATCAGTACTTTGTTCTGTCTGTTCATCATTTGGAATGATCGTATCTAAAACCACTTCTAGAACTGGGAGAGTAAGAGTTTCTGGAGGTGCTGGAAGCTCCAGTGATGGTAAAGCGAAAGTGGAAACAACCAAACAAAGTGCTGTTAGAAGAAACATCTAAAAAAAAAACATAAAATATATTTATAAATAATGTTTACAGACAAATAATTATTTTAATCGATATGTACATACACATCTTGATAATTTAATAATTAAAAATATGTATACGTTTACCTTAAGTAGATAAGTTATCGATTTTGAAGCACAATACACTATGTTAATGAATAAGTTAGCGCAAGCTAGTTTATTTTGGAACTAATAAAAATCTATCTAATCAACGTTTTATATACAATGTTTAATAATTACAAGGGCCAATCATTACTAATCACGTCTTTTCATATTTTGTAATAATGTAACAAAATTTGTGTTATATGTTTCGTTGAAAGTCGTTAAAATTGGATTCTATGTCTGATTTTAAAAATAATCTTAGCTCGAAGTCTATATTATGAAAATATTATTTAAAAAACCTTTTTAAAAATAAATTGGCTTTGTGTAAGCAGCTATAAAACATTCATTGTTTTACTCTGTTAATTTACTTATTTTATTATAAATTTTTATAATTCTTATAAGTGATATAAAATTATTTTCAATATTAATCGGATAGAATTTTCAATATTTTTTGTATACATAACATAATACATAGACATAAGCAATAAATTAATTATGTAACATATTGTTTATAAGTAGCTTTATTAAAAATAAATCAGTAGTTACAACTATATGTATACTTATATATAATAAAGACAACACTAGGTTAATGTTTTAAAAGTAGATGAGGTCCAAATATATCGTCTATAATAAGGCGCCCTGGGAACCTAATTTTCGGAAGCCTCCATTTTAAGATGAAAGGTTTCACATTTTCTGAAACATCATCCTTAGAATCCTCAGATTTTTCAGCTTCAGCAAAAGTTGCGAGGATTGATTCATCTAGAGGTGGTAATTCTGGTGGGTTAGCAACTGCCGATAGAAAAATTATTCGTTTTTTTGATTCCTCAATAATTCTTTTTTCCTCTTCTTCTCTTTCATCGGAACTGTTGTTTGTTTCTTGATTTACTGTTCTTTCAGTACTTTGTTCTGTCTGTTCATCATTTGGAATGATCGTATCTAAAACCACTTCTAAAACTGGGAGAGTAAGAGTTTCTGGAGGAGCTGGAAGCTCCAGTGATGGTAAAGCGAATGTGGAAGCAACCAAACAAAGTGCTGTTAGAAGAAACATCTGAAAAAAAAACATAAAATATATTTATAAATAATGTTTACAGACAAATAATTATTTTAATCGATATGTACATACACATCTTGATAATTTAATAATTAAAAATATGTATACGTTTACCTTAAGTAGATAAGTTATCGATTTTGAAGCACAATACACTATGTTAATGAATAAGTTAGCGCAAGCTAGTTTATTTTGGAACTAATAAAAATCTATCTAATCATCGTTTTATATACAATGTTTAATAATTACAAGGGCCAATCATTACTAATCACGTCTTCTCATATTTTGTAATAATGTAACAAAATTTGTGTTATATGTTTCGTTGAAAGTCGTTAAGCAATTGTTCAAAATGCTAATCACTTAGGTTTATTTGAAACAAAATATATTCTTATATTTTTTTATTAGCTTTACACTTTATCCCGCAAATAGCAAGGTAGGTAGAGGAAACCTAGTATTAAAACACTCCGTCTCCATTATCGCCGAATTTTTCGAGACATCACGCGAAACACAACACCACCGTTTTATCTTAGTACCAAAGCGAAGAAATGAAAATATATATAAAACTATTAATAAATTCACTCCCGGAGAAGGGAGTGAATTTATTAATATTTTTATTTTTTGATCACCAACAAACCTACAACTGTCGCGTTACACGCTTATGCCCCTGCGCTATGACGACCCAATTTATTTAATTTTTTTCAATTTTATTAAAACAGTTAAACAATTATCGCTTTACTAAACGCCCATCAAGTTTACAGTCATCTTTTTGTCCTCGCTTTTGTCGTAATAAAATACAATGAATTATTTATGACGTCCATATTATATATAATAGTATTTTCATTTGCGGTGTTGAGTTTTGCCACTCAACACGCAATGCCTTCAGAATTCGGCAGAAAGTGGGGAACGGAGTGTCTTAATACTAGGTTCCCTCTGCCTACCCTGCTGTGTGCGGGATACAGCGTGAAGCTGATATGATATGTATATTTGTATATAAAGAATTTACACGCATATGTTTATATCATATCGTGAACAACAATTAATTTAATATTTGTATAAATATTTAACGATAAATACGACGATGTACGATTGTAAAAAGAGATTTTTCTTTAAAAAAACTCTTTTTATAATCGTACAAAATTTTATGCGTAGCGGGATTTGAGCTCGCTACGTTAAAATGTTTTTACGTAAAAAGTATAAATCTCCACTGATGAAATATGTATATGTTATCTGCGTTTTTAGTAAACGGAACAAAAGTATTGTGTTATAAAATAAGTGAAATCAAATCGTTAGAATATGGTATTTATTTAAAGTTATAGCGGAGTAGGCAGAGGAAACCTAGGAACGTAATTAAAAGAAAGGCACTTTTACAGTTGCATGTGCTCCTGCGTTACGACAGCATCTTTCTTAAATGACTACATAAACCACGATTTGTACTAACAAAAAAACGCGACGCAACGCGCAGGGCAGGGCAAGGCAAGGCAAGGCATTAAACATAAAAATTAGCCAGAGACTCCTTTATCAAATATCAATTTTATGCTTTCCGCAAATTACTTCTTTCCATTTTGTATGGGACTTTCGCCATATCTTATAGAGGCATAATACAATGAGTATATTTTTCCGCTACTGGTAGAGCAAGTATTTTCTTCTAATGTACAAGACACGTTTTTTGGCAAAATATAAAAATTCTCATCGTACGTAAACAATTTTTCAAGGTAGGAGCTATTCAACGCTTATGCATGCATAAATGCATTTTTTTAGCTTTTTTTACTTTGCTTCCAATATTCTAGCAGTAAATAATATAAACATCTACGCGGGCTACTATATTAATAATTTCAAGCAATAATGCTTAATTGTATTATTCCTATAATACACAGAGAATAGATTTAGTCTACTATATCCACACCCTTAAATTTATTATAACAAACATTTATTTCTGGTTTGCCCATTGCTTTGTTATTAGTAGTATCATAAGATATTAGATATAACATCTTAAATGGTTTTAATTTACAGGAGAAAAAATATTAATCAAAATCGAACTCTAAGCAAAACTATGCACATGCACTGTACAAGTACTCCATAAATTAAAATCTTAAAGGTCACAATTGCTTGAAGGTATCGAACTGAAATTAATATCAAAATTTTCAAGTCTATGATCCCATAAAGAACAGATAGAATCAAGCTTCTTAGTGAATGCAATCAAAAGATACCAGCATTAATGACAATAACATTGAAATAGCGTAAACAATCGCACAGACAGACAAACTGATAAACAGACAAAAATTTTATTAAAGTCCGTCAATAACATTTTTTTATAATATACCGTTCATATACAAACACCAATGAGTTACAATTCAATTATGAGAAATGATTATTATTTATTTGTGGGTTCGATCCCCACTCGAGGAGATGAAATATTTACTTAAATTTATATTTCCATTTCTTCGCTCTGGTGTCGAGGTTAAGCGCGGCGTTGAGTTCTGCCCCTCAACACGCAATGCCTCCAGAATTCGGCAGAAAGTGGGGAACGGAGTGTCTTAACACTAAGTTCCCTCTGCCTACCCTGCTGTGTGCGGGATACAGCGTGAAGCTGATTATTATTTATTATTCAATTTTCTTTTTTTTTTTCAAAACAAAAAAAAACGTATTTCCCATAGGGGTGTCTATGGAAATTACGAAAATTCAACCATAAGGTTTTAAAAAAAATCTCATTAGAAATTTTAAGTGCGCTGCAAACATATACTCGTATATTAAAAAACTAACGTTATTCAGTGTATCAAATAAATAATTTTGTAGTTTAAGCGGGCGTAGCCGTAAGTGGGTCGCTAGTATTAAATATTTTTATTTCTTCCATCTTTTTGCCTTTATTTTTTTTTGTATCCTCGCGGCAAAGGAAACGACAGAAATAAAAATATAAACATAAAAACCCCGACTGCATAAAACTAAAATGATAATAAACAAGCCCAATAGTAACACGATAACGATACGATTACGATTAACAGTGATGATTGAAGTATTACTTATAGGTTCCGACTGTTAATCCTAATAAACTTTTGTTTTTTTTTTTTAGTTCGATGCTGTCGATTTTTATTTTTATAATAGTTTTTTATTTTTCACTTTTTTGTTAGGATTTGTTATAATAATGATAATCATGTTACTCATTTTTGAAATCCTCGTATTGAGCTCTTGAATTTGATACCCATATTGTGATATTCGAAGCGATTTTTTTTTCACTTAGTCCAATGGCGCCCCCAGAGCCGCCATGATTGTATTTTTTTTGCATCACCTATCTAAGAACACTTGAGCTGCTAATAAACGATACCTCAATTATGTAAATCCGTTCAGCCGTTCTGGAGATATGAGGTAATAAAAAATATTACATACATACAAGATACGCACGAAAAACATAACCTTTCGTTAGCGAGTCGAGAAAAAGGACAAAAATATGGCCGTAAAACATGATAGCTAGTGTTAATAAATATAAAAAAAGTATACTGTAATGTTCAAAGTTAAATGATTAGCGTATTGAACAATTTCTTAACTACTTTATATGAAAGTAATAAGAAAGTCTATGACTATTCCAAAACATTAGAAGTGGTTATTGATAAGTAATTAGCATAGTTATAATGAAACATTGTATATAAAACGTTGAGTACATTGATTTTTATCAGTTCTAAAATAAACTAGCTTGCGTTAGCTTGTCTTATCTTATATACCTAAGGTAAATAGTTTTCAAAAAAATATTTTTATATATATATATATATATATATATATATATATATATATATATATATATATATATATATATATATATATATATATATATATATATGTGTGTGTGTGTGTGTGTAACGATTAAAAGTATTATTTATCAATAAACTATATTATGTTTTTTTTTCAGATGTTTCTTCTAACAGTTCTCTGTTTAGTTGCTTCCACTTTAGCTTTACCATCACTGGAGCTCCCAACTCCCCCGGAAGCTCTTTCTCTCCCGGTCTTAGAAATGGATTTGGATACGATAATTTCAAATGCTGAACAAACGGCCGAAACTACTGAAATAACAGTAAATCAACAATTAAACCAAAGTGCAAATGAAATTCAAGAAGAGGAAAAAGAGATTTAATGAAGAATTAAAAAAACGAATAATTTTTCTATCAGCAGTGCCTAGCCCACCAGAATTGCCACCTCTAGATGAATCAATACTTGCATCTTTATTGAAACCTGAAAAATCTGAAGATTCTGAAAATAGTTCAGAAAATGTGAAACCTTTCATCCTAAAATGGAGGCTTCCAAAAATAAGGTTCCCAGGACGTTTTATTATTGAAGATATATTTGGACCGCATCTAACTTTCAAAAATTAGACTTGTATTGTCTTTATTTGTTTTTACAAGACCATATATATTTGTAACTATTAATTTATTTGTAATAAAGTTATTTATAAACAGTATATGGCATCACTTTACTCAGACTCTCGTATATTATAAAATTTTATATAGAATTTCTTGTGTAAACACTTATTTTGACATAAAATTAAATATGTCCATGACAGAGCTGATATTTCACAATTTTGGTCTTTCTATCCATTTCAGTCAATATTACTAAATGTACAGGCAAAATATTTTTACCGTTTTATTATATACAGGGTGAAAGTGTCAGCGCTCCTTTTACGGGAACAGCATATAGGGTAATATATTTTAAACTCATACCTAAAAAAATTAATCAAGATAACTCAACAGTTTCGACGTAGGATTTTTTTTTCATTTCACGATGTTTATCCATACCTGTATTTCGTGTGACGCAGTTACGCATAGATACTAATAATGTAAACAAATACTACTACAAAAATACTACTAAAGGTTAAGCAACTTTGAACTTCCCGCCAATACTATGACTCGATTTCGGAATGAGGCGTATGCGGCGGTTTCCCTTTGATAGGTTTATGTGTGCGTGTGTCGTTCTTGACAAACGGCGTTGTATTTTACAACAATAATTTTATTTTTTATTTTGTTTGAAAAAATATTTTCTTATTTTTTGGGGGATAAAAAAAATATATAAATTAGGCTTTTATAGAGTGTAGTAGTTAAACCTGTGGTTTCATTTATAGTGGTCCTTACACTTCCAACCTGTATAGAGGTTATAAAATAAAATGAAAAAAATAATAAATAAAAACAAGCGTGTTACGTTTTGATGGTATAATTAAGTATCAAAATGTAACACGCTTTTATTATTTACATTATTGGTACTGTGATAAAAACGGGAAGATTTTTTTATTAAGTTGTAAAGTTAATTTATTTTTAACTTTTTAATTCATTAACATATAAGAAGCTTGTTTTAAAAAAAAAAAAAATCTTTAATTTTATTTTTAACTTTTTAGTATTTTCTCTTTTGGTTTTCACTAGTTATATTCACTAGTTATCAAGACGAATCAAACGAGCTCAAACTCGATAGGGCTGCGTCGTCTAATTGCGTAGTTCCTATGGCCACCTTCCAGCTCTATCATCTTATCCTGGTTTCCATTTAGTATCAAAGTAATCATCAAGTTGAATCAAACGAGCTCAACCTCGATGGGGTTGCGTCCTTTAGTTACGGAGTTCTTGTGGCCACCTCCCAGCTGCATCATCAGATCAGCTTAATGTCATAATAATATCGTATTGTCATCCGATTTATACATGCATGCAAAATTTCAGCTCAATCGAAAGCCGGAAAGTGGATGAAATTTAACTTGCAAGAGTTGATTAGAGACAGACAACAGGACAGGTGAAAGCGACAGACAGGTGAAGAACACAAACGCTTGTAAAAGTCTTAGAGCTTAATATCATATTGAAGTCTAAAATAAAAAGCTTTTTCAGGGTTCTGTTCTAAGTCGTCGCAATACATACGAGACATCGTAAAATACACGGACAGATTTTTATGGTCCCTAAAACCTATATATATACAGGGTGTATCTACGGATCAGTGGTTGTCTATCGGTAGAGGACCTCATTACTTTCTCATTTTACTTCCATGCATATTAGCTGATTTTCAGTTGTTCGGCAGATATTTGGGAATTTGTGAGTTTTTGGAAAAAAACTTTTATTTAACGATTCTTGAAGAAAATAGGCAAATACAGCCCGACTGTGGAGTCTCGCTCGTGATATTTATTTCTTAATATAGTTCAGCAGTAGGCCTTTTGTATAATGTAATATTTCAAAAGTATTGGCTTATAAATTTTGAATATAACATGGAAACAAAATAATGGTGATTTTTTCCAGAAGTTATTTTAAAAACTACAAGTATTAGTATTTCTCTGAAAGTTTCATAGGCATAGCCTAATGACAACATTTTAAAAAATGTACTCGAATCATGAAACAGTAAAAAAATTGTTATTCTTATTACGAGATTTTTTTACTGTTTCATGATTTAAGTATTTAGATATTTTAACATATTGTCATTGAGCTGTGCCTATGAGTATTTTGTACTAAAATTAGTAGTTTTTAAAATAACTTTATTTTAAAAAATCTACACAAATTTTTTTCGCTACGACCCTTGAAAGATTTTGTTTTAGTTTATTTGTTTATTTAAAAAAATATTTTTGTTTTGACATATTATATTATACAAAGATCTACTGCTGAGCTATATTGAGAAAAAATCACGACTCAAGTCGGGCTGTATTTGACATTTTTTTTCAAGAATCCGTTTTTTTCTATATAAAAAAGAAAAGGGTAGGACCGCAAGTGATACTTGCAGTAAGGGTATCGTCATTGTTTTTATGAAAGAACAACAGATCACTACCATCGCACTTTAGTCTCTGTCATCCTCATCAAAATTGCGAAATAAGATCATCAGCTCTGTCATAGGCATATTTAATTTTATGTCAAAATAAATGTTTACACAAGAAACTCTATATAAAATTTTATAATATACGAGAGTGTGAGTAAAGTGATGCCATATACTGTTTATAAATAACTTTATTACAAATAAATTAGTAGTTACAAATATATATGGGCTTGTAAACACAAATAAAGACAATACAAGTCTAATTTTTGAAAGTTAGATGCGGTCCAAATATATCGTCAATAATAAAACGTCCTGGGAACCTTATTTTTGGAAGCCTCCATTTTAGAATGAAAGGTTTCACATTTTTTGAACCATTTTCAGAATCTTCAGATTTTTCAGGTTTCAATAAAGATGCAAGTATTGATACATCTAGAGGTGGCAATTCTGGTGGGCTAGGCACTGCTGATAGAAAAATTATTCGTTTTTTTAATTCTTCATTAAATCTCTTTTCCTCTTCTTGAATTTCATCTGCACTTTGGTTTAATTGTTGATTTACTGTTATTTCAGTAGTTTCGGCCGTTTGTTCAGCATTTGAAGTTATCGTATCTAAATCCATTTCTAAGACCGGGAGAGAAAGAGCTTCCGGGGGAGTTGGGAGCTCCAGTGATGGTAAAGCTAAAGTGGAAGCAACTAAACAGAGAACTGTTAGAAGAAACATCTGAAAAAAAAACATAATATAGTTTATTGATAAATAATACTTTTAATCGTTACACACACACACATATATATATATATATATATATATATATATATATATATATATATATAAAAATATTTTTTTGAAAACTATTTACCTTAGGTATATAAGATAAGACAAGCTAACGCAAGCTAGTTTATTTTAGAACTGATAAAAATCAATGTACTCAACGTTTTATATACAATGTTTCATTATAACTATGCTAATTACTTATCAATAATCACTTCTAATGTTTTGGAATAGTCATAGACTTTCTTATTACTTTCATATAAAGTCGTTAAGAAATTGTTCAATACGCTAATCATTTAACTTTGAACATTGCACTTTTCTTCATTTTTATAAAAAGAAACCATATATGTATTTATTCTATTAACGCACTTGAATTATCATCGCTTTATTGCATATTTAGTGGTACCTTATTTTTTTCGTTTCACACGAGGAACTGAATAAAATAAGGGCAAAAAGATGGAGGAAATGTAAATATTTAATATTAGTATATTAGCGTACTAGCGGCTCGCCCACGGCTTCGCCCGCTTAAAATACATGATTATTGATTTAATAAGCACAATTAATTGCAACTATAATTACTTCTAATATGATTTTTTACGACATTATCGTCAAAGATTTTTTGATTGTTTTAAATAAAAAAATACGACCATTGTTGATATTTGATATTTATAAAATATACATAAAGCTAAATATTTATTATACGTATATATTTTTGTAACTTTATGTTCTTTTTACCTATATAATATACTCTGTTAAATGTGCTGATGTCAGT
>JAATLQ010018123.1:0-33655 GCA_013421005.1 Heliconius erato x Heliconius himera | reverse complement strand
CTGATTGGTTATGTTGGTAAATCCGCTGAATGTCAAAGTCAATAATTTTATATTGTTATATTTTATAGGTTAAACAAACACAGTTCACACGATTTTTTCTTGCTTCACTTGCACTTTAGTTTATTACTTTTGCAAAATTTGTACACTTTTAAACTTATACCGCTTATTCGAACGGTATACTATTTATATTTTGGAGCACTCTCAATGACGTTTCTACTATCTAATGATCCAACCGGAAGGAACATTTTTTTGTGTATAGGGGTATGTTAAAATATAAATAAATTTTAATCACAAAAAATAAAAGGAAAAAAGAGTAGAAAAGGGCACTGACCACCAGTGTTCGCGGTAAAACACCACGTTAGTGTTTGTATTTTTTTTTTAATCCATACCTATATTATAAATTCGAAAGTAACTCTGTCTGTCTGTCTGTCTGTCTGTCTGTCTGTCTGTCTGTCTGTCTGTTACGCAATCAGGGCCAAACCGCTAATTCAATTATGATAAAATACTCATATAGAGATACTTGAGGGTCTTCGGATGAACATAGGTTACTTTTTTTTCTCATATTTGTAATATTGTCGATATATACTAATATAATAAAATACATTTTAATTTGACAGGCAATTTATTCCACCATGTTAATAACAACCGACCGTTGCTAAGCAACGGTTTGCAAAGTTTATTTGTTGTTATAAGAAGACGTCACCCAAAATGAGCTTGCGCCGACTCAACCTTATGAGATACATAAAAATAATGTTTAACAAAAATATTGTTCTTTAAATTATGTTTAAAAAATGTTTATCTCTGAAGGTTGAGCAATGTAACACAGTAACAACAAAAGTAACCATTTTAATTAATTTACTTTATATTTATCGGGTTTTTGTTGTATGTATTTTCTATAATTTGATATTGATCCTTATGAAATTAATATAATAGGCACTTTTAGCATTTTATCTAGATTGAAATTATAGTTTACTGTATAACATTCTAATAAATAATTAAGGAGATGTCACTGATTCGAAATGACCTAGCCTAGATGACTTTAACAGTTTTGTAAATTTTCATACATTTTCGAATTACTGTTAATATTTATGTAATTAATTACTGTTTATAATAAATTTATACTTTTCTTTGTTTCTTCGCTTATTCGAGGAGCAGATTAGTTAGATTTTCATAAATTTCTTGGTGTGGTGTAAGTTGCGGCCCTGCGCGGCATCGGCATAATATTATTTAAGTATTAAGGAAAGAATTGTTGGTTATTTCATCTCGGTTGTATATTTATCTTTACCGTTGTTATACACTTAATAAATTGTAGTTTTAGTTTTATGACATTTTATTTGATGTTATAAAACGTGTAAAAAGATTTTTCCCGGGTAAATCAGTAAAATCGATCCCTGAAAGTCCAATAAAAATCAATTCAGTTATTCTGGACATTAGCTCGGGGAAATAGAAAGACAGACAGAGACAATAAAATATATTTTTTTTATTGTATTTGAGTATTATGTAATTAACCACATGCACTCCAAAAACATAGCACAACACATTTAATTTTAATTCTTTTAAATATTTATTTTAGGTACTTTGATAATATTAATAATGTAGCTGGTTTTGTTTAAGTTTTTTTTATTAATATTTTATTGGTTACGTTTACTTATAACTTTTTTCATCTAAATTAGTTACATAATTTCAAAAACAATTTCATAAATATATCTAATAAGCATTCGTATAGTTTAAGCGGGCGAAGCCGCGTCCGGGTCCGCTAGTTATTTAATAAAAAACAAATACCAACAGAATACAACAGATAATTGAGTGTCTTTACTCTCGGTTCCCTATGCCTATATTACTATGCTATCCGAAAAAATTGTATGAATTTACAAAAAAAAAATTAAAACCGGACGATTGTGGATTCGATTCCCACTCGAAATAATGAATTATTATTTCATATTTTCATTTCTAAGCGCTGATGATAACAAGATAAAGTGCGGCTTCAACACGCAATGCCCCGAAAATTCGGCGCAAAGGGGCGACCGCAGTGTCTTAATACTAGGTTCCCTCTGTCTAGCCTACTACATGCGGAATACAGTGTAAAGCTAAAAAAAATATAAACGGAGAGAAAAAAAACAAAAATGAAATATAACTTTTTATATTATTATTTTTTTTCACTAGCATCCACATCATCTGAAATGTACGCGCGTTCGTCCCGCAACGCTGTCGGTGCACTCGACGGTCGTGGGTTGGTGGCTGTGATCAAGCGGCAAGTACCATTGGCCGGACAGTTGGACCACGAGCTCGCGTGGGGCCAGGGCTGGGGATGGGTCACTTTGCCCAATGGTGTATGGAGTGGACGTATGTGTTTTTATTTTCGTTTTTTTTTTCTTCTTGTCTCATAATGAATTACGTTAATTATTGATATAAAAAGTATTAAAAATAAATAATTTTGATTTAAATAATAATCATTGAAATATATAATTTGTTATAACTTTACTCTACTTTCATACATTTATTACATCTATAAATTTTCTTACGTAAACCAAGTGCTAATTCAAAAATTGCTGTTGCTATTGCAATTTTGTACAAATTAAAAAAAAAGAATAGCTATTTTGTTTATACGTATCTATACATATTTTACTTATAATCTTTACAGGCCTCACCTGGTCTCAAGAAGGTGATGATTTCGCCCTCCACGCGATGCCCATCATGCACCACACCAACGTTTCCCAAGCCTGTTCCATGCTTGATGGCGTCACGGCTTACGAGGCCTCCGCCTACGAGCAGGCTCTCGCGGAATATGATGACACTGCCGCTACATCTGACGACTGGGACTTTGGAGTTGACTGCGGAGACTTCATGATGTAAACAGAAATATACATCAATACGGATTGGAAACTAATAATAAAAAATATTTTCAACTATTCACAGAGAAAAAAACCAGATTTCAATAAATTTATTTTCCAATCCATTTGACAGGTTAATTTTTATTCTGTCACAATAATCGAATCGAATGTAATATTTACGCCACATTACTCATTGCTCAATATATTAGATAAAGACAGTGCTGGTCACGAAGGGATTTGTATGTGCCAATTAAAATATACCCAAAGTACTGCGAAGTATCTTATGAATTTTATATTACTTCAGATTGTGAAACAGAAAAGAGAGAGAGAGAGAGAAAGAGAGAGAGTAAAAAGAGTATTCTATCGAATCGTACCAGTAATAGTTGCATGCTCTATAGATGTATACGTGTTTGTCATAGAAAAGATGTGTGTAGCCATAAATACCTTAGTATCTTGTCTTTACTCTATGGCCTATAACACTTAGAACATGTTCAATTTTAGACATAGACTTCTTAAGCACGTTGATAGTTCACAAATTGGATAATTAAGACCACCCCTAACCCTCCCCACTGCTATTTCGTTCGTATTATAAATATTTATATAATATATTGTGAAAATATTTTTACAGATTTATAAAATTTTTATCCGTAAACGTATTACTTTTTAGCCCTTTAAAGTTATTCGAAATTTTTTGAAAAATTTTACGTGTACGAATGCAGGGTAATGTTTCGTATTCTACACAATATAACATAGTGACGTGACACTAACACTATGGAACCGCACAAAGTAAAATAAAATGAGTAACCGTTTTTACGTTCAAATAAATTATATAGTGATAAGTAAAATTCGCTTTGACCCCATGACACCAAAAGCCATTGAGAAATAATAATAATCCATATAATATTATTAGAGTATTTTAAATGTAAGTAAATTGACTTGGTGTTAGTATGTAGACTTTGGTCGGTAGAATATTTTAAATACCCACTAATAATGGAGCCTATTGAATGAGGAACAAAAATTGGTATTTGTGGTTTGAATAACTAAAACTAAATATTTAAAACCGAATTTTACACAAAAATGGCCTTAAACAGTTAAATAAATTGATCAACATCAACAATATTGCTATACAAAATAGGCTCCAGAGCAGAACGTTGATATGCGTCTGCGCAATTAGTTACGGTATTAGTAAAATTATTATGGAAATTATAATTATATCTAGACGCTATAAAATCTTCCGACCTACCCAAAGACTGCCTAACTTTATTTACCTGATACCTGTGGTGTGTAAAATCTTAGGCACGGTCCGCAATCGTAACCCTGGTCCTGCGGCTCGTTGCATTACAAGATATCAAAATTACAAAATTATAGATATTCCAAGAGGCGCGAGTTCAAATTCCGCTTTTAATTTCGTTTTTTAAAAAATACAAAACATGCTTATATATTTAAATAAACAATATTCTAAATGGACTCATCGATATAACTTTATTTAAGTCAGATATTTTTTGATTTTAAATTACTCTTATTGGTTTACAGAATGTATTTATTTATTTATCGAATTTTTATATAATAAATAATCTTTCCATCACTAAAATCACAAAACAAAGCACAAAATTTTAACAATTTTAAGGCTGTGCTAACACAATAGTGATGTTAACCTCAGCTGACAGCGACACTGATGACACATTATTAATTGTTTTTCAAAATATTGAAGAAAGACTGTAAAAGAGAACTATAAAAAAAAATAAAGAATAATATAAAGAAATCTTGTAATGCAACTATAGATTTAGTAGCAATTGATATAATTACGAGTATGTCTGTAGGTAAATTACATGTTTTTAAATTAGTGACGTGAAACCGTAAAATTTCCAGCATGTGTTCCTTAAAAGAAACCAAAGTTAAAATGTTTTTAACCGAAGCGTCGTATTTTTGAATCGTTCACAGTTAACACAAGTACGATTTTTACAAAACAACATAATATATGTAATATAGTATATTAATATTGTTTAATTGAATTATTGTATATTATATTAATAGTAATATTTCTTCGTTTTTATAAATTTTTTACCTTTAATATGTAATTAGGCAGCAATAAATTGTGACGCTGGTTTCGTCAAAATAGATATTTTTGTAATCTGCACTTATCGAATTGTCTTGCAAACTGTTTTGAAGAGTTATTTGGTTTATATATTAGTTTAAGATTTGATTTTGTATAGCTTTAAACAATTTGATTATTTTTTTAGTTTCAAGCTGTATCCTTGCACATAGCAGAATAGGCAGAGGTAACCTGGGAACCTAGTGTTAAGGCACTCCATTCCCGTTAAAACACTTCCGTTTCCTACTTTCCACCAATAAAAGTAATTGCGAGTTGAGTGACGCAACTCTACGACATGCTTTAATACATGTTTACCACAGCGAGGAAATGAAAATATATTTTTTTATTTCCTCGAGTGAGAATTGAAGCCACAACTCGTCGCAATTTACAATTTTATTATCGATTACAATTAAATAAAAAATAGCAAGGTTTTATTATACTTGTATATGTGTAAAATCAGTTTTCAGTTATAATAAAAACACCTTCATTAATTAATTCTTAATTCTTTATTGTGTAGATGTAAGAAGAGTGTTGCCAGTGATTCAAACATCGATGCATTTAGCAAATATCCAATAGACCTATGCGTATACGCTGCGATTTCTTTAAAAAATTGACTCGAAAAAATTTTTTTTTATTAATATCAATAATATATATTTTTTATTATTTCTTTTATTATAGATAATAATAATGATCGAATTAATACATTTGAAAAAGGAAAGAAAATAGAAATTATATTTTAAAATTTACGTCGCTCATTGTGACTATAACTTTTAATTGGTATTAAAATTCAGTCTAAAATGTCCTTTTTAAATTTATAAGATTTTTATATTTTCATAAAACAAAAATGTCGGCCTAAGGAATTCAAAATCGCAGCGGATGCAAATTAAGAAAATAATGACAAATAAGAATGTAGACGTGGTAGGAGGTGTGTTCGACACAATAGATAAACGTTCACAATAAACTGAATGTTTGTATGTAATTTTTGTAAAATAAACACCGTTAAGGTAAAAAATGTGTTTCATTTTTCTCTTTTTTTTTACTTTTTTTATTGACTATAATCAAAAGTGTGTTGAATTAAATTTAAAGTAACTTGAGTAGTTTTAAAGTACAAGATCTTATAAATTATATGCTATATAGATTTATAGAGGCCAGTCGTGGCGCAGCGACACAAAGTGTGATTGTAAAACCGACTGGATGTGGGTTCGATCCCCACTCGAGGAGATGAAATATTTACTTAAATTTATCGCTCTTTTTTTTAATTATTATTATTTTAATTATTATCGCTCTGGTGTCGAGGCAAAGCGCGGCGTTGAGTTCTGCCACTTAACACGCAATGCCTCCAGGTTTCGGCAGAAAATGGGGAACGCAGTGTCTTACAAGTTACAATAGGTTCTCTCTGCCTACCCTGCTGTGTGCAGGATACAACGTGAAACTGACATACATATATAGATAAACAAAAAAATATATTTGGTTTATGTACAATCATTTATATAGCTTCGCCCCTTCTCGCTTGCTTGACTCGCTGTCATGAACAAAAACTCTTTAAAGGAGTACTACACTAGATAAAATACACTGCTGCTACATTATACTATAATTAAAAAAAAAGTAATAAAGTATCTTTTGTGAAAGCTTCCAGTCAACTTTAACTGTCTTAATAGCATTAACATTTTTTTTTTATTTTTGTCTGGCCGCAATCACTTTGACACCAATTTGTTTCGATCCATTTTAAGATAAAAAAAATGATTACAGCGATGCTTATTCCGAATAAAAAATATTTTAAAAGCTTATGAAATAGTTTAAAAATTGCATATATTTTAAAAATGAATGTCAACTAATAAAATCGTCGTTTTTAGCATTAAAGTAAAATGTACTTTGATTTTCTTAAAAAAAATAAATCAAACAAGATTTTATAATTTTGAAGTGGGTGTCAAGCTAATGCTACAACAACTTTATTACAATATCGAATTACTAAGCCTGTTTCTTTTACATGGCACCGACTTCAAGATTGTGGAATCTTTTTAAATTATTATTGTTTAGCAAAATCAAAGTACGTTTTACTTGATGAAAGTTATTTTTTACTTTTTAGTTCGTAGTTTATAGTTGTTTTTTTTTTGTTAAAAAATAATTTATTTGACGATTAAAACGAGCAAATAGTGGTTGTCCTATGTAAAACTTCAATTTATATTTAGTACTAGCGGCTCGCCCACGGCTTCGCCCGCTTAAAATACATGATTATTGATTTAATAAGCAGAATTGATTGACAACTATAATTACTTCTAATATGATTTTTTACGACATTATCGTCAAAGAATTTTTGATTGTTTTAAATAAAAATATACGACCATTGTTGATATTTGATATTTATAAAATATACATAAAGCAAAATATTTATTATACGTTTATATTTTTGTAACTTGGTGCTGATTTTAGTGAATAATTTAATTTACTCATTCAGAAACAGCCTTAAATGTTAAATTATTGATTTGAAGGATTCATAATATTCTTTGTAAAATAACTGTAATAATTGCATATTAACTCCTGTACAGTTATTAAATTAGTTACATATATTATATGAACGAACCAAGCAAAAAATCTTTGTATTTACTTGATATTTCTTTCAAGATCGTTCTTTATCTCTGTGTTGAATTAATTACGACTTAAATTTAACTGTTATGATTTATGAAGGTCCACTAACAATTCATTTTTTTTACTTTATTGTATAAAATATTATATAATAGTGCTTCAAAAATGTATATATTTTTATCAACAGTCATATAACCCAGACGTTTCGAATGTCATTCTTTAGCCAAGAAACCAGCGCGATTGCTATAAAATATTCGCAGGCAAGCTAATGCCTTGAGTTCTTTCAAATGACGATAACTTTTTTTTTAATGAACCGATTTTAATGAACTAAACTTTAGTACCTAAGTTAAGTTAAAACAAAGCAATTTTCAAGTAAATCGGTTCAGTACTTTTAGAGAAAAATGCGGACAAAAATATATCGACAGACAGACAAGAAATTAAAAAAAAATATTTTTGCTTTCTATTAATCTTTTTAAGTGTCCCTCTATCCATTTCAGTCAAAATAACGAAATGTACAGACAAAATATTTTTACTGTCTTATTATATATAGAGATTATTTTTGTGCATACTAACATTATTGACAAGAACAAACATAAAAAATATTCGGGCATATTAGGAACCTCTCCCTTTTTTGAAATTGGTTGAAAAGAAATGCAACGATGAGGAATCTCACTTCTGACATCAATTTTAACAATGTTTTTATTTGTAACTATTACAGCATAATTATATTTTTTACAGAAAAAGGACAACCTTTTTTGATTTCATCTCCTCTAAGTGTATCCTACTATCCTCGAAGTGTATCCTTCGAAATCAAAAAGAATCAGAAATCAGTTAGTGTGATATTGCGCTATTCGTCCATTTGTCGCGCACATACTTAATGCAATTTAAGAATTATATGATTTTCTCATAGATACCATCCTCAGAAATGGACTAAAAAAATTCAACCACACGGGAAGCACTAGCTTTCAAATAAAAATAAATCATGAAAATCGGTTCACCCAGTCAAAAGTGCTGAGGTATTATTACCTCATTACATAAAAAAATTCAGTCGAATTGATAACCTCCTCCTACTACGGAAGTCGCTCAAAAATGCGACTTTGAATTCCGCTTTTCAACACGCAGTGCCTCGAATTAAAAAAATATTATTCCTTTTTTTGACTTTCTGGACCTTTCACGTCTTAGTCTTGATGATATCTCGTGAAATATTATAAAATCATAAATTAAGAAATAGCTTCTACGAGTACATAGATAAAAATAAGTTACTCAAACACATTACCCCACTCTAAATTTTTGACCATTTAAAAGATACTAAGACTGAGTCATGGAATTGGCCAAATTTTAAAATAAAAAATATTCCTTCAAATGTTCAGTCTTCATTTTATGAAATATAAATTAGATATTTTTTGTATCTTCACGCTGCATCCCGCATATAGATAGATTGGCGGAGAAAATCTAAAAGTGAAAATAATTCATTCTACCGGAAGATAAACGAACCCACAACAGTCAGCATTACAATCAGACAATGTGTTGCTGCGCCACAAATTCAATTAAATTTATTGTATATTCCACTTGGAGACTCTACAATTACGAAACTCAAATTTATCAAAGCTTATCAAATCAAATCTCAAAATGTAAAAGCACCACCCTATCTACATTTGACAGACGATCTATATAGATATCAGTACAAATGTATAAAATATTGCAGCATCCGCGATGCAGACGCCACTGCAGATGTTTTACATTATGCACTTGAATGCTATACCTATTGCGACGCAGTATTGATCTTCGTGATCTCCTGTGGATCTTTATACTATTAATTTATAGTTATTTAAAAGCTAAATCAAAGCAATGTTACATAATATATGAATACAAAAAGAAATCAATTAATTTATGAAGCAATTTCTATTTAATTTAGCATAATATAGAGAAAATTATCCTTTCCAAATAATATGAATGGGGCGTTGCAATTTGCGAAAGGATTACTCACAGCGCAGCCATGCACTATAGACACCGCCATCTCGCGGACGCACAGCCAAACCGCAGTCGCTTGGCGACCGCAGCTTGTTTAATCGTTGGGCCGAACTCATTCATACCGGCTGTATAACTTTAAACATTAGCCTATTATTATAACGCGCTATTTTTTAAAACGCACGTTCTATTTTCAAAATCATTACCGCGGTAAAATCGATGCAATTGTCAAATTAAATGTGTCAAATTTTGTGAATTTAGTTATGTGTAAATCGCGTGTATTTATATATTATTTTATTTGAATGTTTATATTTATATTTATTTATATAATATAATCGTGTCTTCCGTTAAGTGATAATATAGACTAATTGAGTAATATTTTGTACACAATGGAAAAGGGTGGTGGCTCTAGACTTCTTCAAATGCAGGTAAGGAACAAGTAAATAAACTTTAAACTAAAATGTAACCATTTTTTATGATTACTAATGAACAAGACTTTTTGTATTATTTGTTTGCATAATAATAATGAAATCAAAATATTTGAATTAGTTTGTTTGTAAAAAAATTAGCTTGGTATATTGATATTGATATGTATGTATTTTTTCACTATGTATAGTTTCAACACTTTTATAAATTCTAATATGAAAGAAAATATTGAACCCTTCTCTCATTATTCAACTAAATATAGAAATATTCAACGTAGATATGAAAAAAAGGATATTTCTAGATAAATTCTCTTAGTTTATTACTTCAATTTTAGTTTAATTAATTAATTAATATGGAGTATATTCTATCTAAGCTTATATACATTATACATTTTATTTCATATTCAGCAAGCACCTGCATTAACCTGTTATCTAAACATAACTTCGCAAACATATCGGTCAGCTTCTGAGCCGGTTCTGCGATAAATTATAGCCATTTCCTTTCGTACATCCAAATCTAGGCGTGCTATTTGTAAATACATTGTACAATAGGAAACTAAGTATAGCAATTATAGATTCTAATTTAAATTGAGAAACCAATCAACATCGTTCTTACATTTTTTTTCTATATTAAAAGCAAATTAATTAATAATATTGAGGCCAGTCGTTACAAGCTTGCGACTGTAACTACTGACTGTGACAACACGACAGGTTGTGGGTTCGATTTCCACTAGACGAAATGAAATATTTAACGTTTTCATTTTTTCGCACTGGTAACGATGCAAATCGCGGTGTAATGTTCCGCCACTCAAGATGATTGCATCTTCTTCTTGCCTTCAGAATCCGACGGAAAATAGTTAGAGATACTCCGTTTCCATTAAGACACTTCAGTTCTCCACTGAAGTTTAATGGAAACGGAGTATCTTAGCATTTGATTCCTAAGTATCCTCTGCATGCCTTAGTAAGTACGGGATATAACATGAAGTTAAAAAAAATATATAAAAATTGTTAAAATTAATTATTTATTATCAAATTACCTCATTGCAATATTTATATTACGCTTAAAAATAAATAATAATTTTATGTATAAAATTTGTATTAAGCTTATAAGACTACGCTGTTCACTTTGGTTTTAAACAATTTATTATATACATATTACATAAATACTTATTTAGAAAACATATTCTAACGTTTGGGGGATTTAAACCTGCGCCTCTTGGACACCGTCCAAGCGCTCTGACCACCAAGCCATACGTTCTCAAAATTTGAACAAATAGATTTTTATGCGTTTTCTAAATATAATTTTCTTTCATAGATGTGGAATAACACTTAAAAAATGCTTAAAATATAATATAAATCCTTAACTTGGCTAACCGGATGAGCTCTTTCCTCATAATGTGCTTAATATTACCACACATTTTGATATGCTTGTCCCCTCTGTTTAACACATTGTGAATATTTGTAATAATCATGTATAATAATACAGTAGTAAACAACTGTTTATTTCTCATAATTAAAAATAATCCTTATTAAAATTATATTATGAAATATATTTGAACACTTAAGACATCCTTATTTGATTTTGCCTTATTCTGCGCCGTCCTGTGAATCATCGACGGACGTTTTTTGAAACGATCCGACTGTTCGCGTCTTAATATTATTTAACTTATCTCGCTTTTACTCATGATTTATTCATAAGCATAAGAGAGATGCTATTATCGTTTCATCTTTCGCTGGATGTGAACCTTGACCTCTACAATTTAAACTATTATTACATTCAGTCAACGGAACGGCGACGGTTTGTTGTTGACGTCAATTATATTTGTTTTATATCCATATATATATAAAGGACTCTAAAAATAGATGAAGATGCTAATGTATTGAACATGCTAGGAATTTAATATTGACGTTAGTTTTATCAGTTCTATACATAAAAGAGATATTAGTCACGGAGTACCATATTGGCGTCAGAAAGGTTATGTGGCTAGTACGTTGCTGGTAGAGAAAAGGTGATGTTTTTTATGATGATGATTTGATGATGACTTGAGGCCAGTCGTGACGCAGGAGCACAAAGTTTGACTGTAAAATTGATTGGTTGTGGATTCGATCTCCGTTCGAGGAAATGAAATATTTATTTGAGTTTATATTTCTATTTCTTCGCGTTGGTGTCGAGGCTACCACCACCACTCCACTACCACCACTTAAAACGCAATGCCTCTAGAAATCGACAGAAAGTGGAGAACGGAAGTGTCTTAATGCGACCGGAGTATCCTAACACTTGGTTTCCCGGTACCCTCTGCCTACCACGCTATGTGCGGGATATAAAGTATAGCTAAAATAATGTTCTTAAAGCTTGCTTATTAGATTCATCGTACACATCGTAAAAAATACACCTTCACTTTCGAGAAGAAAGAAAATGGTAGAGAAAGAACTCTTCTCTTTCTTCTCTTATTAATTTAACGTCTAAACATTACTTTTTTATTTATTTGTTTGTAAGATAATATATTATGATACTAGTAATTAAATAAAAAAAATAAATCAACTAGTAATTAAATAATGTAAATATTAAAAATAAAAATTCCAGATATTCCAGAAGAGATTTTAACAAGGTTTATGCTTTATACTTTTTTCACCAAACTAAACCTACAAAATTAAGGTTAAAATTAATTGCAATTAACTAATTGAGTTAACGTCCATTATATAACAAACATAATGCGGACTTTAGTGACTATCCAAAAGATATGTGTGTGTCATCACACCTCGTCCTACTTTATACGATCGATACTTTGACAAATACCCTAAAAGTGAATGTAATTTAGGTCACATCGATATATTAACACCATGCCTGCGTGGCTTAGCTGCGTCTAGAATTGTTAGAACACTATAAAAAAAATCAGGTTCACGCTGTATCCCGCACACAGTGGGGTAGGCAGAGGGAACTTAGTGTTAAGACACTCTGTTCCTCACTTTCCGGCGAATAAAGAACACTAAATTGTAGGTTTTGGCTTATGACCTGTAACTTGTTTTTTTTATTATTTTTATTTAAACATGGCAACGTCCATAATAAAAAAATCTAATTGATATACTCGTATATACTACTCCGTTCTTTGGTTACTATGTAATTTTAGGCCGACGTGGAATAGGATTACAGTCTGACAGTTATGAGTTTGATTCCCACTTAAAGGAATAAATTATTTTCATTTCCTCGCTTTTGTATCGAGACAAAAGCGCGGCGTTGTGTTCCGCAATTCAACTATATTGTCTCGCCAGATTTGGGCGAATAGTGGAAAACGGATTATCCTTAACGCCAAGTTTCCTCTACCTACCCTCCCTACAATATGCGGAATATAGCGTGAAGTTAAGAAAAATAGAGACAATGTTAATTTTTTTACGCTCAATCCCGCATTTTATCCCTCTTCACTTACCACCAAAAATTTTAAGTTAGTTAATGTAAATATATGTTGAATTGGAAGCATTGCGTGTTGAGTGTCGGAACTCAATGCCGCGCACTGCCTCGACACCAGAGCGAAGAAATGAAAATATAAATATATATGTCATTTCTTTAAGTGGCGTTCGAACCCACAACTAGTCGATTTTACAGTCACACTTTGTGCCCCTGCGCCACGACTGGCATCATTCCTTTAATTTAATTTTTAAAAAATAGCTTAATAAAAATATTATAAAAATCTTAAGTAATTTAATAAACTTAAGTAATTTTATGTTTCGCATTCTACGAACGAATGTGACAACATATTCAACCTTTAAGGGTGAAGTAACATACCTGTTGATATTAACTTACGACTCGGGCTCGTAACCTCATTATCAAACTTTCGTATTGTGGCTTAATAGCAATTTAAGTTGCATTTTTTTTTAATTAAATCAAATCAGCTTCACGCTATATCCCGCATACAACAGGGTAGGCAGAGGCAACCTAGTGTTAAGACACTCCGTTCCCTACTGTCTGCCGAATTCTGGAGGCATTGCGTGTTTAGTGGCAGAACTCACCGCCGCGCAGTCGTGGCGCAGAAGCACAAAGTGTGACTGTAAAATCGACTGGATGTGGGTTCGATCCCCACTGGAGGAAATGAAATATTTATTTACATTTATATTTTCATTTCTTCGGTCTGGTGTCGAGGCAAAGCGAGGCATTGAGTTTCGCCATTCAACACGCAATGCCTCCAAAACTCAGCGGAAAGTAGGGAACGGAGTGTCTTAACACTAGGTTCCCTCTGCCTACCATGCTGTGTGCGGAATACAACGTGAAGCTGAAAAAGAAATCTAATGAAGTTAAATATAATCTACATAGGTAATGTTTCTGATCATACGCAATGTTTGTAGATTGTAATTCTAGTCTATATACATTTACTTATTTGATACGCGAAATATCTGTGTTAAGGTACTCCGTTCACATTAAGTAACTTTCCCCTATTTACTTAGTTTCGACACCAGAACGAAGAAATTAAATATTAAATACATAATTTCCTCGAGTAGAAATCGACCCCACAACCTGTCGTTTACAGTTACACACATGTGCCTCTACGCCATTGGCTGACTGGATATATGATATTCTAATAGACAGTAAATATTTTTTAAAGTAATAGTGAACGAACGATTAAAAGAACATAGTGATTTACCGCTTATTTTGGACGCTTCTTACTCTCTATCTGCCCTGAAGCATGAAGACAACGAGAAAAATTAAAAAAAATAGATTTTCTTGAGGCCAGTCGTGGCGCAGCGGCACAAAGTGTGACTGTAAAATCGACTGGTTGTGGGGTCGATCCCCACTCGAGGAGATGAAATATTTACTTAAATTTATATTTCCATTTCTTCGCTCTGGTGTCGAGGCTAAGCGCGGCGTTGAGTTCTGCCACTCAACACGCAATACCTCCAGAATTCGGCAGAAAGTGAGAAAGTGGAGTGTCTTAACACTAGGTTCCCTCTGCCTACCCTCCTGTGTGCTGGATACAGCGTGAAGCTGATTTATTTATTTATTTCTTCCATTATATTTATTATTATTATAGAAGCAATATATGGCTATAAGACACCTTTGTTATATAGCCAATTAACCCATGGAGGTATTCAACGCCAATATCACTATCGATTTGTTGTGGGACCGACAATGTGTGCCGTTTATAATATATCGCGAACAATACTCACGCTATCTGCATATGATTCTCGTGATATGAGTACTGTATTTATTTGTATAGGTTTTAAAAATTATAAATAATTAGAATATATAATTATATTCCTTCGTTTCGTATAGTTTGTCTGTCGTCCTTTTATCTTATTTAGTTTTTAGATTTTAAAATAAAAATTTGCACCTATGTGTATGAATGGACAACTAACTTATTTAGGTTCCCGCTTTGTCCCTAGCGGGGTAGTAAGAGAGAACGGAGCGCCAAACGCTACGCTCTACATACATCTTTCGTCTCGTCCACTGTCATCAATCTCTTCATTGTCTCCGGGGTGTCCTCATGCTTTTTATGTAACCTTCCTCCAGTATCTTCGATACTGTATTTTCGAGGGTCAACTGAGTTCTCTCCCTTATTCTCTTATCACTCACTTTTCCATCATAAATCTTTTTTTTTTTACCATTCTCTTTCATCACTCATTCGTTCGACGTGCGCAAACCAACTGAGCGCGTTCTTCTTCATTCTCACCGTGACATCCTCGCTAGTATCTGCCATTATGGGTATCTCTTCATTGCGTATTTTAAAATTTATATAATTCCCAGACTAGAGTATGTTTTATTTTAGCCTAGCTTTATTTTTTTATAGATTTATTAAAGAAATTATAACATTTCTGTAGTACGAAAACAATTAATAAATTTTATAATAAGAATAATCTTTGTTGTACTAATTAAATCTATTCATTATTCTTGAGGCCAGTCGTGGTGCAGGCACAACGCACACAGTCATACGGACTGTGAACGTGGCAGGTTGTGGATTCGATTCTCACTCGAAGAAAAGGCAAAGTACGGCGTTGAGTTCCGCCACTCAATACGCAATGCTGGAAGCCGATGGTAAATGAGGATCGGAGTATCTTAACACTAGGTTCCCTCTGCCTACCCTGCTATGTGCTGGATGCAGCGTTACGCTAAAAATATCTATCTATTAACTTTACATTGTTAGATTAAAATATATATATATTTAAATCATTATCATTAAAAGAGTCACGTATTCATAAATCACAGAGCTTTGTTTAAACGAATTCGATAACCTTTTTGGGACGATAATAAAAAAAATGACTGGCGTCGGCCTTAATACTGAATATGTCAACCGCGGTGGGAGTACGAGATCGGCTCAGCGATAACCATTTTCAGAATTGCAATACAGCCCACGTGTGCAGCCTTCATAATATTAGGAAGTATTTATTATTATTATGTCATATATATCATATATATGAATATATGACAAAAAACCGATCAAATACGAGTCGGACTCGCGTATTGAGGGTTTCCGTTTTAGGATTTAGAAAAGTTGACAAAATAAAATTTAAAAACACAAACACACAGAAAATGAATGCATACGGCATTCATTTTGTCCGAAAGAACTACTATTTTTTTTCAATTGTTTTTTCTAAGACATATCTATAAATTTTCATTTTTCGGATTTTTCCTTTATTTTTATTATAAGTTCTGTTCCTTTTATGTCGTATTTCATATCCGTAGGTCCACGTAAGTGCTCTATAGGTTTTGATTACGCAGCGAATTTCATACAAAATACAGAAAAATCGACGCAAAAATGCTTTTGATTGCTTTGACTTAGAAGTTTATTTTTTTCTATGCTTTAAAGTTACCATAAACTTAAATATATAATATTAACAAAAAATCCAAAAAAACATTAAACTTATCATTATCACTCATTCAATGATTATTTATTGCACAATAAAACTAGGTTTAAATAATCTAACCTGTTCATTGTTTAGACCAATGGTGGTCACGCTAACGTAATTAAAATTATCTTATCTAGAGTACCATCCTTATTTTATTATCTGTATGAACATAATAAGAAAAAAGGATGAATTCTGTACTATGAATATATTTTAATTAGTTTCACGCTGTACCTGGGACATCAAGACGCTTCAGTTCTCCTCTTTCCGCCAAATTCTGGAGACGTAGCTTAATGTCGCGCTTTGCTCCGAGGACGAGGAAATTAAAATGTTAAATATTTCATTTCCTGGAGTGGGAATCGAATACACAACCTGTCACGCTTACAGTTACACGATTGTGCCCCTGCGCCGCAACTGGTCTGTAAATATATGTATGTGCATATATAAATATCTATATCTATATTTATAATAAAATCGTAACGTAAATTTTTGTCTGTATGTGTTTGTCTGCGCGTTTATTATAGGCTTTTAAATGCAGTTTTCACTACATGATTCTGGCAAGCTTCATTTAACATTTCGTGTTTGTTTTATTTCAATCGGTTCACAAATAATAAAATCATGTCAATATAAAGCGTTGTATGCTACAATATTGCTATAAAATATATTTTTTATTGAATTGACTAAAACTTTTACTATCAATCTATGGATATTGTCTTTAAAATAAAATGATAATGTTATTATTAGATCACGAAAGTAATTGAGATGAGAAAATAACAAATTGTGTTGTACAAGCGGGCGACGCCACGGAGGTTCCACTAGTATCAAATACGGCAGTACTGTTTTGAGTATATTAAATTAAAAATTAAATTAAATCGGCTTCACGCTGTATCCCGCACACAGCAGGGTAGGTAGAGGGAACCTAGTGTTAAGACACTCCATTCCCCACTTTCCGCCGAAATCTGGAGGCATTGCGTGTTGAGTGGCGGAACTCGACGCCGCATTTTGCCTCGACACCAGAGCGAAAAAATGAAAATATAAATGTAAATAAATATTTCATTTCCTTGTGTGGAGATCGAATCCACAACCAGTCGATTTTACAGTCACACTTTGTGCCTCTGCGCTACGACTGGGCTCCTGACTGATTATATTAAATGCTCTCAGTCACTAAAACTCGTAAGCTTGCTATTCCAAGAATATATAACTAGCTATCAGTGTTGCACCAGCTTTACTTGCTATTCTCATTACGGTTAATTGAAGAATGCATTGCACTTGAGTCAACAGACGCGTTACCCGTTTACTATATTATGTATGTATGTTTGTTGGTCTTTATACTTTTGTTTTATATTGAAACATGTGGTATTGGTTATACTTTGAAAGTGGTTTCTTTTTAAGTTTTGTAAGTTGTTTGAGTTTTTTGTGCTTAGAGCTTTAATTTTAAAAACCGAAATTTGTTTCGGTTTAATAGATTATACAAGATTATGTGAAAATTAGTTTGACATAAATTTTGACAATGAACGTATTTATAACGAAACTTGATATTTACAAAATAAATAAATGACGTTTCATTTTATTATATTTTAATTTTTCAATGGGAACAAGACTTATGTATTAATTTTCTGTGAATTGCTACTGCTGCTACTTCATTCTGTATGCCACACATAGGTAGGCAGAGAGAACCTGGGAACCTACTATTAAGACGCTTCGTTCTCAGTAAGACATTTCCATTTAAACTTTCAGCCGAATGCTCTAAATGAAAATACTAAATATTTTATTGCAGTTGGACGATTGTGCCCCTGCTCTACGAGAACCTCACTTTTTATGTAGTAAAAAATGAAGAGCTACAATATTCTCAACACTAACACTACTTTTTTTTTTTCTTCTTCATCCTTTGTTGTATTTTGACCCTTTGAGTATTATCCACACTTTCTGTCCTATTTTGAAGATATAGCAAGCTAACACTTCGGAAAATAATAAACATAGTAAAAAAATGTGACGAAACGGAAATCAAAGTTTATTACAAAAATATATATAGATTGTTACATAAATAAAATTTTAAAATATTTCACATTCATTAAAAATAATTATCTAAACACAATCGGCACTGTCATCGGAACGTAGTACCTGCAATTACAATTTGTCTGTCCGTACACCGTGTCCATGGCGGCCATAATATAAAAATATTATATTACGACACGGTTGTGCTATAGAATTTACGAAAGGTCGTTGGCATGCACTGTGGATCTTGGCTTATATTGTCTACCGTGTTGCCTTGCCTTATGTTGAGGCTAATATACTCTTAAGATACTTCTGTGTAAACAAAGATTAGTTTAATCTCTTACTTTGTATAGCGTTATTTATAAATTTATTATTAATTTTGTTTTTACCATCCTATTCTTTTTTAAATTACCAGTGCGTCTCATATAGGTTTTTAAGTCCTAAGTAATGTTTAAAATACACGACAAGATATTAGTTGCTATCTACATCTCCGGAGATAATATCTTTTGCTTTTGAACAGGATTTCTTCGAAATCTTTCTCTTTAATGGATTTTCTGTCCATTCATATACATCGCTTTTCGTAGGAACTCTACGTGGATAACTAGATCTTTTTATGCCACGCACAGAGGTTAGTAGCTAGTATAGCACTATTTTGTTTCATTTATATGCGAATCAAATCACTGGTGTGATACGCGTATAATTAATTCATTCCCACTTGTGGCAAAGCATTATTGTCATTTCTCCGTGGTAATAGACAAAATGCGGTGTTAAATTACGCCACTCGACAAATAGCCGAATTACTGTCTCAAACTCAAACGAGGCCTGTGACTTTACAGTCACACGCGACTGGTTGTGGGTTCGATCGCCTCTTAGACGGAGAGTCTTAACACGAGCCTCTGCCTATCCTGCTGTGTGCGGGATACAGCGTGAAGCTAATTTATTTTATATAAACATGGAACATTACTTAATGACTGGTGCAAAATTGTATAACAGCGTGGGCAGACGCTAGGACGCACGTGGGCGAACAAGGAGCTTAATAACTGGCTTAGAGCTACATTTTAATAATCTAGAAAAGTAAATATTGTTTCATAATATTATATTTATCAAGGATTTTCTCCAAAATCAACAACAATTTTGTATTACAACAATATTTAAGAATAAATTGTGTTTGTATTTTAGTATTTTATTTCTAAGATAGGTTGAGGGTACCAATCGCACCTAATAATAATATGGACGGGGGAATCTTGTTATTAGACACTCCATGCACCACCTTCTGCCATAATTTTTAGAGTCATTGCTTATTGAATGGCAGACGAGGAAAATAATTAATTCCTCAAGAAGGAATCAAACTCACAACTATCTGGTGTACATGTTAGGAACTGTGCCGCTGTACCACTGTAAACAGACTAATATATTTTTTCATTAAATGAAATATCGAAAATTATTTAAAAGTTAAACGTATTTACATAACAGAGATGAAATCTGTGACTGTTAATTATTTAGAGTTTAGATAGTATCGCAAACGTGTTCTCTAATTTCTACATAATTTTTTATATATTCTGTAAATTATATATTACATACTTAAAAAAAATACTCTCGAGGCCGGTCGTGGCGCAGAGGCACAAAGTGTGACTGTAAAATCGACTGGTTATGGATTCGATCCCCACTCGAGGAATTGAAATATTTATTTACATTTATATTTTTATTTCTTCGCTCTGGTGTCGATGTAAAGCGCGGCGTTGAGTCAGAACTCGGCGGAAAGTGGGAAACTCTTAACACTTGGTTCCCTCTGCCTACCCTGCTGTGTGCGGAATACAGCGTGAAGCTGATTTATTTGATTTATTTGATTTTTTTATTTTATACTTATATATAAAATGTAGGTAAATATGTACTGTAAATTACTGTTTGTAATTTATATATTTATACTTTTTAATAATTTGATAATAAAAAAAAGTTCTATATTATAAGAAATGGTTATATTTAAAAGAAAAGTTAAAGTCATTTGAATGTACAATCAAAAGTGTGAAGACGAACTAAATATAGGTAATAAATATATTTATTGAAGATAAATAAAAAATCACTATAAAAAATTACTAAGTTAAGAACTAAATGCAAAAAAATGCAATATTTATTTATTACTGCAAAACCAACTATGGCACAAGCGTCGACCTTACGGGACGTTCAATGAAATCAAATTAGAAACGAAAGTGTATCGTCACAGCGTCGCCATACAAGGGAACGTGTATGAGTAAGCTCAGCCCATATTTGATGTCCTATGTAGGTAGTTCAAACTAAAAAAACTGTAGTATATTTCTGTAAAATTTTACATTTATTGAAGGTATTTTTTGTAATATTTTTATCATATATTGTAATACTGAATTTTGCGTCATAAAAGATCTTAATTTGCTAAATCGTTTAACATTTTCAAATGATTAGAAACTTTTTTAAATCATTTAGTATTTAGGCTCGTCTTTATAAACTTCCCTTAACTGTGAGATCGATCTTGAGATACCGTTTTTATTCATATATTGCAATATTGCAATATTGCAATATATGAATGAAAGTGGCATCTCAAGGCATCCTAATTGTATATTTTTTCAAACTGACATTTTATTTTGCATAACTAGATAGGAAAAATATTTAGCGACGACATAACGACCATAACACTCTTTTCTCCGTTTTTCGTCCGAATTCGAGACATTGCGTGTTGAGTGGCGGAACTATAAATCGCACATCACGTTATCATAACGGGACTAAAGAAAATTGCATAAATATTTCGCCAAATGGGAATTGAACCAATAACCACACTTAGACGCTGTTCCATTTCGCCATTTTTTCACTAGTTATATTTTTTTGCTTGCAAAAAACCTGCAAACCCAGTGTTAAGACACCCCCTTCGACATTAAATTTCGACACTCCGTTCTCCACTCTCCGCCGAATTCTTGCGGAATTGCTTGTTGAGTTGCGGAACTCAACGCCGCGCCTTTCACTAGTTATTTAACATTTTCAATATAGCAAATGGTTCAACAAATTTGGTGAATGTTGAAACACTTGAGAGATATTGCTGTTTGCGTTCATCCTGTCATAATGTTGTTTAAATATGCGAGTGAAAGGCTTGACGGAGAAAGTGTTGAACCAATGTATTTTAATAAATATTTTATATTTTGGTGTTAATGGTAAATATGATTTTTTTTATATATTTTCTATATTATAATAACGCACTTAAAAAAATATAAAAAAGTAGCATTACTAAGGCCAGTCCCGGCGCGTCGAGGCAAAGCGTGGCTTTGAGTTCCGCCACTCAACACGCAATGCCTCCAGAACTCGGCGGAAAGTCTGGAAGGGAGTGTATTAACACTAGATTCCCTCTGTCTACCCTACTGTGTGCGGGATACAGCGTGAAGCTGATTTAATTTAATTTAGTATTACTAAGGAAAATCTTAAGCTCACAAACGATTACGGGCCAGGTCCTAAATATAACGAAATATTCCAAAATCCTATGTGGATTTGGTATGTAAGTGTAATTGAATTGGTCAACCAGGCAGCCAAACCAAATCAAAATTGAACCCACACCTATTATTCCACGCTTACAATTTCACACTTTCCGAGTAAGCCATGATGAATAAAATTAATATTACATTATTGAAATTACAAGTTCTATACAATCACAATAAACTAAACCAGAAAACCACAAACAATAACATCTAATTTTATTATTTATAGTATAAAAAGTTGTATCTTCAGCCTTATTCTCACAAACCAAAGAATTCTATTCCGTACACTCGTTTCCAATAAATCCATAATTTCCGCAAGTATCTCGATGAACAATACAGTAATAAGGTAGATATAGCTAAGAAGGTCAAGTTAACGGTAATTTACGGTCATAAGTTATTAACGCCGTGACATTGGCACCTGTACCGTTGCCGAGATACGAGACCTGTAAACAAACAAACACTTGTATTAGATATGAAATTTTATTTAAATTTTAAAGTTTCTTATCCGCTGACGTGTTCTTATTTCTGTTTACTTAAAAATAACAGAAAATAGTAGTAGGTTCTATTAATTTGATGATGTGAATATATATTTTGACAAATAATTAAAAGTTATGGATACTGATAGTTTATCACGTTCATTGGATAACGTTCACTGGTGGGAACCTGAACACTGGAAGACGCGTCCTAGATGCGTTTCTTCGGCAACCCTAAGAAATTCTGATCCTTTAGAGATAAGGAACGGTTGGCTTACTCTTAATAATACTAAGGTAATGTATTAACTAAAATTTGTAATATAAAATTCGTTGTTTTGATGAAGAGAGTGAGAATGGAAACTTTGGTTAAAATTTTGAAAAAAATTAGTGAGTATGTGGTTAGGTTCTAGCTTGACTCTCTTCTCCTGAAAAGTGACGTAATGTTTATTTAATTAGTACTCCCTTTACTCATAGGTAGGTGTATGTGACACTAGCTTTTTTTAAATTTTCGCTGACTATCAATTAGAATCAGCTTCACGCTTAAATTTGCTTTATTTTTGCTTAATTTGCTTTGTTTATTTATATTTGAAGGTCACAGGATGTACCTACATCCTCCATTTTACAATTGAGTTGCCATCATGGCGCAATAACACAGCGTGTAAGATTACGGGTTCAATTCTCACTTGCAACAATTCATTCGAATTGTTTAATATTTTTATTTGCTCGCTGTCGTAACGGCACACAAAAATGGGAAACGGAGTGACTTAATATTAATTGAACATCAGGTTTTTTTACCTATCAAACTATATGCGGGATACAGCGTGAATCTAAAAACAAAAAAAAAATGTTATTGAGTGTAGATACACGATATTATATTTATATATTTTCTTTTCATATTCGTATAATATTGATTTTTATTGAAGGTTATAAGACGTGTTTTGGCTCCTTTCACCCCGGCGACCTATCTAAAGATATTAGATTAATATTTTATTACTAGCTACGTCAATGTTTGGTCTTATAAGGAATCTTACATGTAAAATTTTGCTTATTTGTTTATTTAAAATCAAATTTTCTTTAAAAAATCCAATTTTTCCCTTGTTTTACAAGGTAAGGTATGGGACAAACGAACTGGCATTGTTTATACAGAGTACATGAAAATATTTGAGTTGAGCTCCATTTATACCGATCAGGAAAATAATATTATAAAACAATCAAATTAGCTTCACTTACTACTTAAGACACTCTTTGCCCTACTTACCGCCGAATTCTGGAGGCATTGTGTGTTAAGTGGCGGAACTCTACGCCGTTTTCTTTACCTGACGACACCAGAGCGAAGGAATGAAAATATAAATTTAAATAAACATTCAGGTTCCCACTGCCTACCCTGCAGGATAAAACGTGAACCTAAAGAAAAAATAAACGACTTCTTTTCAAATACCGAACAGACGTAAGTCACTAAGTTATGTAGTTAGTCATCCTGAGTGTTACATCACGTGCACGCGGCCTCGACTCGTGATTCAGAGACGTATATGGAGAATACGAAATGAAACGGCAAAAAAACCTTTTGTTTATATATATGCTTTATTTTGGGCTATCAAGTTTCTTATTTTAAAGTTATTTGATATTATTGTTCAAGTTAGTGTTGTAATTAATGTATTATTTACAAGTTTATACTTGAGTCCGTTTCAATTAAATTTACATTTCCTGTTTGAATTATAGATATCGATATAAAATATTAGAGGCCGGTCGTGGCGCAGCGGCACGAGGTGTGACTGCAAAAGTGACTGGTTCTGGGTTCGATTCCCACTCGAGGAAATGAAATATTTACTTAAATTTATATTTCCATTTCTTCGCTCTGGTGTCGAGGTTAAGCGCGGCGTTGAGTTCTGCCACTCAACACGCAATGCCTCCAGAATTCGGCAGAAAGTGGGGAACGGAGTGTCTTAACACTAGGTTCCCTCTGCCTACCCTGCTGTGTGCGGGATACAGCGTGAAGCTAATTTAATTTAATTTAATTTTGATATAAAATATGTAATAGTCTTTATCCAATATGAGGCCGATCGTGGCCCATGGGCACAAAGTGTGATTGTAAAATGGACTGGTTGTGGGTTCAATCCCCACTCGAGGAAATATTTTCATTCTTTTGTTCTGGTGTCGTTCGAGGCGCGGCGTTGAGTTCCGCCACTCAACACGCAACACCTTCAGAACTCAGCGGAAAGTGGGGAACGGAGTGTCTTAAGACTAGGTTCTGTCTGCTTATCCTGCTGTGCGGGACGCAGCGTGAGGCTGATTTAATTTTAGCGCAGTATATGTTAAAGGGTACAGGGCCAAATCCTATGGCGCCAATTTTTTTTGTAAATGTTTAATATTTCTATGTGGATTTTTGTACGAAACCACAAATAAAATTTTCATCGGGACAAAAATATTCGTGTCCTCGAAAATCGAAAATTCTAGAACTTCATCTTGGCTTAAAGTCTTAGAATGAATAAATAAATATAATTTAATTATTTTTGTATGATCCTTAAAGCCTCAAAAAGCTGTGCTTGTTTAAAAGTAAAATAACCAACAGGTATTTAGAAATATATAATATATATTTAAAAAAACACGTCGTGGACCAGGAACTCCAGTTTCCGTTTAAGTTTCGATAAGAGATCGTTCGTTACTTGAAACAAGTTCAATGAGCTCCTTCTAATGTGTTTACTAACGAACGTTAGATAAGGACCATAGAGTATAAAACCTTTTTTTTTTTCATTTTATCTCATTTTATAATTAATAGTCGAGGCCAATCGTGGCGCAGGGTCACAAGCGTGTGGCTTTAAACGCGACAGGTTGTGAGTTCGATGCCCACTCGAGGAAATGAAATATTTAATATTTTCATTTTCTCTCTAGGGCCTGGCTACGCTGCTTTAGATACAAAGTGAAGCTAAACAAAATTATTACTTTAAGTTTAATATGATATTATTTATTGGTAAATTCTTCTTACTACGTTCCAAAAATGAGACATATACGTACAATTTACACATAAAAAACTTATTTTTTGAATAAACTTTGATTACATATTAATTTCATAAAGTTATATCCTTTCGGGATTTTTATTAAAACCAAACCAGCTTCACGCTGTATCCCGCACACAACAGGGTAGGCAGAGGAACCTAGTGTTAACACACTCCGTTCCCCGCTTTGTGCCGAATTCTGGAAACATTGCGTGTTGAGTGGCAGAACTCAACGCTTTTTGCCTCGACACCAAAGCAAAAAAATGGAAATATAAATTTAAGCAAATATTTCATCTCCTCGAATGGGGATCGAACCCACAACCAGTCGGTTTTACAGTCAAACTTTGTGCCGCTGCGCCACGACTGGCCTCTCATCACGGGATTTTTTTTACTTGTTGTGAATTGGCAAATGACTGCCTTACGTCGGTTTCACAGCACTGACTTTTTTGTATATTAATTTATGATAATGGTGTGAATACTAGACGTAGAATATACTTAAATTAATAAATATTTTTAATCTATTTTATACATGGTTTTTAGGCAAGTATGTACGTATATTTTAATAATTTATCTACGTAATAATGGCTTGACTTAAGTTTTTTTGTTAGTTTCCCGCTCTATCCCGCATACAGCAGGGTAATCACAGGAAACCTAATGTAGAAGCACTTTATTCTCCGTTTTCTCCCAATTTTCGATATTTTGCGTGTTGAGTGGCGGAACTCAACGCCATATTTTATCTCACGAACCCACATCCGTTCCGCACTGCACCGCTAATCACTAAAAAAAGGTTCAATCTAAAACTATCAATAATTAAAGCTAATCTATCACTTTAAAGCTAAGGTCGATGACTGTCGGTGACTCAGACGTGCGTGTGCGCCGTTTACAGGCATTGTTCGAGACCGGCTTTCGCGATTAGATGTTTGCCTTGAAATGTAGATTATGATTAAATTTGCCTTTATTTTATTCACTTTATTAAATTTTTATTGATATCTAAGTTAAAAAATTACTTTTTTTGTAAACGCACTTTGAACGTAGCAGGATTTGAACCCGGGCCTCTTGGGAGCCGTCCAACAACTCTGACCATTAAGCCATATGTTCTTATTAGGCTGCGTCGAAATTTTCATCTACTTGATACAACTCTGTAGGAAGATTTTTAGTTTTCGATACTTTAAGCTCAGAATTATCATTTGACATGGTAGAATGATGTTGTTTATATTTTTTATGTTTTTAAATAATGTTATTCCACACCTACGAAAGAAATAAATATTTTTTAGAAAACATATAAAACTTTGAAGGCCCGCGTATATTATAGCGCCTAGAAAATTTGGCGTCGAAGAAGCTTTTTAATACAAATCTACATATGTTTCTCGTTTGTAAAAAAAATATTAATCTTCTTTAAACGTACTTAGTAATTATTTTTAGCTTCACGCTTTTAGGGTAGTTAGGGAAGGGAGTTTCTTATTGTTAAGAAACTCCGTTCCCCTATTTTTAGAGGGTGTTGAGTGGCGGAACTTAACGCAGTGCGAAGAAATGAAGTAATAATTCCCCCGTGTAGAAATCGTTTCCCAGCGCCACAACGCGATGGCCTCACTTTATATTACTTCAATATATTATAAAACACTAAGCGATTTAATCACGATAATGTCTCATCAATCAGTAACTCCATATTAATAAATGCAAACCAGGATCTAACTGGTTGCAATGTCACCGAACGAGTAGAAACGAGGACGCCGCCTTAACTTGACTTGATAATTGAGGCAATTGAATAATACGTGCCTTGGAAGACTTGCGTGCATATCTTGTTTGTAAAGTGGTTAGAGGGCTAAGTGGTGAATTTAGATGTTAGACTTAGCTAAGAATTCCTTAACAGTTTACATTTTTTTTTATTCATCTTCACGCTGTATCCCGCATATACGTGGTTAGGTAGTGGGAACCTAGTGTTAAGGTAATCCGTTCTCCACTTACATATTTTAATGAGCGCCAAAAACGGCTATGCCTAATGTAATACTAAATTTTACATGTGGCTTTATCCGAGTGATCAAAAGGACATAGATAAGGTCGTGTATGACTCATCCTGATTGCCAGAATGAATTGGGACCACAGGTTTAGGGGGTTACGTAGCCTACGTAGCCTTCCCCAATAAATGGACAATCGAAAACATTTTTTTTTCATTTCCAACAGTAGTTTCTGAGATCACGTTTGTCGTCGCCACATACACTTCAGCTTTGTAATATTAGTATGGATATTACATATTCACCCGATGCTAAATGGTAGCAAATATTTTACTCAGCATTTGGACGATATCCAATAGGAGCGGCGGGTTTGAATCCCGCTTTTGCATTAAAATTACACACATTCAAATTTATATATTAATTTAAGTTTAAGATCTTTAAGTTTCATCTTCATGTCATAGTGCTGGACATGGTAAATGCCAAAGTTTACATGTCAATAATAATAAAATAAATTAATTTCAATATTTTCTTTATGTTACAAAAATTTATAAATATAACTTAAACCTGGAAAAACATACATTATCAACGATATCCAACCCCCAAGCTTAGTGCTGAGTCGACAATGCCTAATCATAGCTGTAGTGGGGAAGAGAGTCAGCACAAATAAGAAACTTGTAATACAAAATTTGTGACTACTATATACATATATACGAGCATTTCCCAGTCGTCACCATAAAATTGAGCTAAATTGTAATTTTGTCCTTATTGAGTTAAATAATTTGCCAAATTATAAATGCTGAACAGGAAAACATCTAAGCTATACTTATAATATATTATATAATTATCCTTAAATTAAAAAACAACACAAACATACTATTTTAGAAAACGAATAAAATTTTGAACCTGTGCCTCTTCGAAACCCTCCAAGCGCTCTGACCACTAAGCTATACGTTCTGATCTAAAGTTTGTGAAATAACATTGAAAATGATAAAATAAGCAGATTTTCTCGATGTCTTGCAATGACTAATATTTCGTAGTACACATCGAACTCCAGCAACGGAACAATGCGTCCGCAACAAGCATATAAGTAGAAATATTAATTAATTTGAATTACAATCGTTTCATGATACATACATACACATTAATTCAAATTGATGTGAAGGACAATCTACTTTGGCGAATCAACAAGTTGTATATCGATTTTGCTTTGTTTATCTTAGTACTAGAATTTCAAGTATAATTGACACATATAGATAATAAAAGTACTTCTGTATTGAAACGTGGCATTAAAGTTACTTAATAAATAAAAACTGTTATAGATTTAGTAACTGAGAATATTTAAAAATAAAAATATATATATAAACAATTTTTAAACAGAAATCTGGAATCGGACCAGATCGAATCGAAGCACAAATATCGCGCCATGTCTGGTCTCTATATTATTAGTATTGAATTAAGTATAATTTCTACATTATATCTGTAGTTTAAAGTAATAGTTTAAAGAAAGCTTATAAGTTTAATAATTATATATTATGGAAAAGCACGTACATACACATATTTAAATTTATTTGACATAAAATTTATTTAATTAATAAAAATTAATATTTAGAACAAAAACTATTTAACATTAAATTAATTTACAGTATTTGATTAAAAGAAAACGGTGACCTTTAAAACCTGACCAGGCGGAAACGGTATTGATTGTCAACAGAACAAAGAGTTCGTTTGACAGGTTGTCGTGAGCGTTGATGCGTGGGCGCAGACCTCCCGCCTTCTTATTTATTACTTCTGCTTTCCTAAATAGATCGATTTTGGTATAATTTATTATATATTATTATTTTGTTTATAATTTATTATTTTGATGAATTGTAATATTTTATATGTAAAGGTGTATATTGTTTATTTATTTTTTTTTGCTTAGATAGTATTGATATTAATTTTGTCTTAAACATAAGAAATTACGTCATTCGACATTTACGTCATTTATCTAAATATATTTTAGACTGTTATGGCGCAGGGGAACTGTCTGATATAGCACGTTAGATATTGGTTCTATTCTAGGTTATATTTATTAGGTTATATTTATTTTTCGGCTCTGGCAGACTGGTCGATGCTTTATATTCTACTTCTAAACACGCAATTTTTCCAAAAAATATTGAAAAATGAAATGCAAAGTGTTTAAACACTATATGCTAGACTCTGGCTACGTGGCACAAAGTGACAGGCGTAAAAAAAACCTCATATGGCATTTATCATATTGACAATTAGTCAATTTAAATCTTACACCTTTTATAAATATGCCTAATAATATAAATATAAAACATATTCACAGGCTCGATTCCAGCAAAAACAGCTACAGGAGCGCGAGCTCAAAATAGCGTCTCTCTACGAAGCGCAACAGGCGCGCGCGCTCGACCGTGTCAGGCACTCGCCCAGCAATGGCGTGTCGGCCACTCCGCCACAGCCGGCCGTCACGCACCAGCCGGGAAAGGTTGTGAATTATACTGATATTATAGTACTAATTGTTCCAGGCCAGGCGTGGCGTAGAGTCACAACGCTATATGCTGTGGGTTCGATTCCCGCTGGAGGAGATGAAATGGTTGATAATTTAATTTCTTCGTTCTGGTTATGAGGCTAAGAGTGGCGTTGAGTTCCGCCACTCAACAGATAATGTCTCCGGAAAGTGGGGAACGAAAGTGTCTTAATGGGTATGGAGTGTCTTTATACTAGGTTCCCAGTTTATCTTTGCCTACCCTGCCATGTGTGTAGATTACAGCTTGAAGGTAAAAGAAAAGTTGTTAGCGTGGATTTAAAACCAAAAATTTGAAAAATCCGTTCCACAAATGCCAAATTTCAATAGAACCAGCAGCAAGTCCATCAGATTAGTTAATGAATTTTTTTTTATAGCTTTACGCTTTAACCCGTGTGGGTAGACAGAGGAAGCCTATCACTAAGACAGTCTGCTTCTCAGTTTCCGGCCCATTTTCGAGACATTGATTGTTGAGCAACTCAACACCGAACTCAACACCGCACTTAGTATATTAGAGCAGAGTAGATAATTTAAATACAATCATCCCCCTATGTTGCGATTGTGATGTAGGTTAAATCGAACCCACAACATTCGCGTTTATAGTCAGAGGCCAACACGCTGTACCACAACGACCTCTTATGGATGAAATCGATGATTTTTTTTACTGTTTAATATATATCATCATATCATCCAGTTCAGTTCTTTAATTATTACACCACTTTTTACAGGTACGACAAATGTTCGAAGAGCGAAGAACTAAAGCTGGCATAGACAAGAGTTACCCATTACAGCCCATACAGAATACAGAACGTATACCACCAAAGAAAATTCTGCCAAATGGATATACGAAAGTATCAACAAATCGGACTCTGGAAAAGAAAGCTTCTACCGTCAAATCTCACACGAGTATCAGCTCGCATAGTATTAAAAAACAAAGTGTTATACAGGTTGGTAAAAAAAATATATTTTAAAAACGTGACAAAATTAATTTCAAGCTTGGAACGTAAAGTTTTAATTAATAAAATAAACGTATTTTTAGATGTATCTTTATAGAACATACGAAATGAAAGACATTTGTAATAATAACAAATCTTATTAATAAAATAAATTAGTCTATATGTTGAAATATTTACATAATTATATTACAATTTATAAATTGGATACTTTTACTCGAACACTATTTAAAAATTTTCCTTTAATAATTTTTACAGTTCATACTGGTAAAGTATATATTATAACTATGCAAGATAGTAACAAATAAATAACCAATTCATAGTAATATATATAAATTCTTGCATTTTTATCATTTTTTTAAGGTGCAAAAAATGGACAACATAGTGAACGGCTCAGGTGATCTCAACCACAATCACGAAGTAGACTTGAATACTAAACGAATGGTGAGAACAGTAAAATTTATGTCGATAAAAAATCTAGAATACTTCAGTATTATTTCGGTTCTCTATAAATAAATAAAAAAGGAGAGACTAACAATATAAACATGTTATAACGCGTGTCTTATTTCGACGTAGCTCGATTAGAACGTATGGTTTAGTTAGTCAGAGCGTTTGGACGATTTCCAAAGAGCCGCGGATTCAAATCCCACTACGTTATTTTTATACGTTTTCTTAATAAGACTTACTGTTATCCTAATTTTATTACACATCTTCTACGTATTAGAAGGAGTCGAAAAATCTTATTTTTTTCTATACTATAATACGAAGAAACCACTATTACTACGTAATATAACTATTACGTATATTACAACGTAGTATACATACCTCTAAGAACTAACGACTTTCAGTCACAATTAAACGGTGACACGGCTACAGATGAAATAGAACATCCAAACGACACAAACGGAAGGGACAACGAGGCTTATCTAATAGAGAACGAGACGTTCCCGGAAGCCCTGGCTCCTGTACCCACGCCGAGATCACCGGAACCCATTGTAGAAGCTAAGAAGACTATACGAAGGTAAAAAGAATATATTATTTATTTAATATTTTCTCATAAAATTAATTAGTATTTTTGGAATCATACTGTATAACGCATATTGAGGGATACAGTTCCCTATTTTTTTTGAGACATTGCGCTCGCAATCTAGCGCTTTGTCTTTTAACCAGAACGAAGGAATGATAATAATACTTTTCGACCCGAACGTGAATCGAACCACAAACATCACGTTTACAGCTATACACTGGTCTCTGCGCTACAACAACACCATCATTGTTTTGGAATGAAAACATAAATAACCACAATTATAACTCGACCTATATATATAGTCATTATTTCATATAGAAAAAGGAAAACGGAGTGTCGTGACTGACTTATGTCTATTTTATACAAACAAAAAATACAAACTACCATATACTATTTAGTATTTACTAGTACATAATTGGAAGTATGACGTAAATAAATTATTAACCAAAGGAGACAAACTGAACTGATCGGTTGCATATATTCTTGGGCCCAGAATGTAAAGAGATGAAAATGGTATCGTTGTATCTGAATATATTTACATCATTCTCTCCTTGAAAATTCTGTCAGTTTTGGCAATCTGAGAGCTGAGTTATTAAAGATATGGTAAAAGTGAGGTTAAGTTAACAGCACAATGAATGAATGAGTGAGGTTAAGTTAACAGCACAATCATGCCCCGGGCGCTACTCGGGGGGCGCTGAAAAGGTATTTTGCACCGGGCGAGAGTTAAGTTAGTGGCCCGCTACGCCACTGCACCTCGTGCCGCTGCGCCACGACTGGTCTCAATATGTAGGGGAGAGGGGGGTAGCTTTGAACAGGGGCACCTTTAAAATAAATTTTGGTAGATTTTTTATGAGTAGTGACAGCAGTAATCTGCACACGTGTCACTTGTCACCGCTGATATATGAGAACCAGTTGTTGAGTTACGAGGAGTGTTTGATTTTGAGTAAAATTTTATGCATTTTTAAATAAACGCGTAAGGATCGCAGGGATCCAATTCAAGTTATATGGTTTTATTTTTTCCTCTTTTAGTTAGAATGTTTCATATATCATGCAATAAACTAGAAATCACTACAATTTTTAAACATTTACTCGAAAAAAAAACGTTTGTAATTTTTTAATTACCACTGAGGCAGCTTTGAACAAAATAAAGGGGGCAGTTTTGAATATTATTATATGTAAAAAATACCGCGAAAGAAAAACAAAACTATAATTAACTTTTCTTCACAAGAAACTGACTCAAAAATGCATTTGGAATCAGAAGAAAAAGTAACAATTTACTGTGAAGAGAATGAAGATACTGAAATCTGTGCGTATGAAGACTACGAAATGGAATTAGACTACAACTTAATAAATATTGGAGACTTCGTTTTAGCGAATGTCTCATCATCTGTGAATAATAAAAAAGTAGCTTGTATTTTTTTTTCTTTCTTGAGAAAGAGGACAAGTGCTACGTTAGTTTTTCAAAAGTCTTACGTAGACTAGACTTGAGGCCAGTCACGGCGCAGCGG